>PVJS01053066.1:0-13408 GCA_004027185.1 Glis glis | reverse complement strand
AACCAACCTAGGTGTCCATCAACAGATGAATGGATTACAAAATTATGGGAAATACACACAATGGAATTCTACTCAGCAATAAAGAAGAACAAAATAACAGCATTTGCAAGAAAATGGAAAGATCTGGAGAACATTATGTTAAGTGAGATTAGCCAATCACAAAAAAAGAAGGGACATATGTCTTCATTAATATGCGCAACTTAGGGAGTAGTGGGGACACAAAAGGGTCTCCAATGACAACGGAGAACCCTCAGTGGTGCATGGGAAGGGGTACAAGGGAAGGGGAAGGGCAAGGAAGAAGTGAATCTATGGAATTACTGTCATAAACAATGTGTATATATGAGATTATACCAACATCATTCTCAGTGCTACATGTGTGTGGGGGGGAGGTGGGGGGGAGGGACACCAAGAGCTGTGTGCATGTATGTTAACACCAAACTGATACTCACTGTGATGTGAGACTACAATGCACCAATAAATACATAAAAAAAGAAACTTAACCCCCAAAAAATAAATAAATAAAAAAAAAATTACCTAGTCTATGGTCCTGTCAAAGCAGCACAAAATCGACCCAAACAGCTGATATAGTGTGGGTGGGCCTCACCCAATCAGTTAACAGGATTTTAGAGGAAGAACTGAAGTTTCTCACGGAAGAAGAAATTCTGCCCGGAGCCTGAGGCATCGGCTTCCTCTGGCTTCCACCTGCGAGTCTGGCCTACAAACTCTGTACTTGCCAACCCCACAATCACACGAGCCAATTCTTTGAAATAAGTCTCTGTGTGTATGTGTCTTATAATAAGGAGAGCTTATACATAAATCATTAAAAATGATATTTTTCACCAAATATACTTTTAAGTCTTCCTCAAATTTTATGCAAATCAGCCATCAAGAAATTTTTAAATATTTTATTAGTGCATTGCTGTAGCAGGGCCATTTGTTGCGGATGGTGTTGATGTTGATTGAATGATTAGAAGTCTCTCACATGAATGACAACGGATTCAACATGACAAGATCTGAGGAGGCCGGAGAGGAGAAGAGATATCTCTTCTCTCTCCTCTTCCTTCCAGCAGTGACCCACTTTTATTGAGAGTTATAACCAAAACATATTAATCACAGAAAATAGCAAAGCAGTCATGGGGTGAGTCAGGAGAGAACATCAAGGTAGTCACAGATGAATCAGGGAAGGAAAGGGTAAACAGGGACGTTGTCAGGGTCTTTGCTCATCGGTCTCATTTGGTCCTTGGAGATTTGTCTGCGTGCAGAAATCTCCACTTGGGTGAGCAGTGTGTGCCCTTCCCAAACCAGACCAAGGTGACCTCAAAGCTGATGACTAACAAGGGCTGCAACACATTGCAATTATATATTGTGATGAGGTTCAATGTGATACAAACACGTGTGCACACATCACTCGGTGCATTTCCCTTCCACATCCCACCCTGCTACCCCCTTGCCCTTCCTTGTACCTCTTAGTGAAATTGGTAGTAATACCTTCATATATTATTAATATTATTTGAACTATCTCGGTCTTCAATCCTCCTTTTCCCCTCCCACCTCTCTTCCCCAATCCCCTTCCACTATTCTACTGCTTTCTCTCCTTGTTTATCTAAAATTACTTACATTTTTAGATATAAAGTTGAAAAAACTCTGAGAAGGCACTGGAGCCAGCCTCCTCCTGGATAATGGACATTTCATCTGAGACCACACCTTGCAGAGTCCTACAGTCTCACGGCTAGTAGTCATGTATGGAGGGGCCATTGGAGAACTAGAGTGTCCCCGGTCTCTGCAACCCTGAGTAATAACAGAATCTGCCTGGCCATGGTTAGTTGGAAACACCTTCTGCTCAGCTGTGAGAGATCAGGGCCACTTCCTGGGATCTAGACACAAAGCCACACTGCTTCTGATTATCAACAGTAACCATTCTTTGACAGAGGATTCAAATTATTGCAGCGCTACCCAGAAAGCCAAACTGAAACCTTCTCCTTTTTCCCAATGTATTTTAACAGCAGCAAAAGAGACTCATGTGGCAAATCGCCCTGCCCAGACAGTAATCATTTTGCTTCCTTTTAGTACTTCTTCCTATTCAACCAAACTCTTAAGAAACCATCAAAATTTCAAATCTCTGAATATGCGATTATAACAATAAATTGAGATGCAAGTTGGTTTTCCCTGTGTAGTAACTGCCTTCCCAGATTCTGCTCTGTTGCTTCCAAAGTGGCCCTGGGACAGAACCAGTTGCTGGACTGCTGAGGACTGGGGCTCAAAAACTGACCTTTGTGTTGCCTAGCATGGCCACACATACGACACACCCATGATTTTGTGGAAGCTGCTGGGCCTGGATTATATGCAGATCCTCAGGAAAGACTGAGTCTTCAGAATAATCAAGAGAAATGAGAGCTGCCTTGATATGACAAAAATTCTTTTCCCTGGAAAAATCCTCACTCCACATGGGTGGCATCACCCTTAACGCTACGCGATCCGTATTGCACTTTGAAAGAGCTTCAGATCCATCTCTGTCTGGGAGCGTGTGACATCATCGCCCGACTTCCGTAATTATATCCTGAAGTCTCCACATCCTTTGCCATTAAAGAAACATTACACCCTCTCACTGAATCTGTTGGCCTCTTTCCATCAAACATATTCCCATCCAACTGTGACAACCGCACAGCTGATGCTATGGGGGACTGTGAGCAAAATATTTCTGAAGAGCTGGAATCGAGAGCTTTTGATGAAAACCTAACAGGCAGATGTTTGGGTTCCCTGTCTTTGGTTGGTTTCACCCCCATGTCAATCACATTGATAGCTGGCATTTTTACCTTCAAATTCAGATCACCTTTTTTTTATCTTTCTGTTAGCAGCTCTCAGTTCTTTTAAGTTTCTTAATGGGGTTATAGATATTATCGAAGTCTGCTTTTCTGAGAAGTGCTAAGTCCAGTGGTTAGTGATGCTGTTTAAGGATGTACTGAGAACATGAGAAGCACCTTGGTAGTACTTGAGGCAGCAGTCCAGCTGTGGCAGCGACCGCTCACGCAGAGTGCAGAGGAGGAGAAGCCATGGACAAGCCAACCGCGGCTGTTCCTCCATCTGTGCGTGGCCCAGGCATATCACAAAGCTGAGCTGGTATAGTGGGAAGAGCCCTCACTTGCAGTCAGGGGATGAGGCTGGGAGTCTTGTGAAATACACAAAGTTCATCTCCGTTTTTCTCATCTATAAAATGGAAATAATATCTCTGCATCATCATCATGGGGGGCCAAATAAAGTCCTTGTCATATGTCAAATATATTTACTTATAAATTTAAAATATAAAATATATCTATAATGACAGCTGGTTATTTCTGTTGTTGTCCAAAGGACATTTGCACTGATCTCCCACACCTGACATCGGTATTGCTTGTCCACTAAAGACCACCCCTCTTCTTTGCCCATTCATTGGCTGAAAACATGACAGTCACAGAATCCCTGCCACTAACATTTGGAGAAACATGTCCCTTCCCTGATGTAAAGAAACATAAAGAATTTAAGCTCACCTTCCCTCCTCTGTATAGACATCTGTCTGAAGATTCTGGATTCTTGAAGGTAATTTCCCTAAGAATGTCTGGAAATGTGTGTGAACCCCTGAAGTGCCTGAGATCTCCATTCTGTGGTAGATCCACTCAAAGAAAGTGTGAATAGAAAAGAAAAAAAAGCTTATCACATATTGAAATCAACCCAAGACAGCACTATAAGCATGAGCACAATGGAGAAAGCCAACTTCCTGAGGTCTTAAATACACCACAGTCCCATTAGATAGGGTGGAAGATCCCAATACCATCAGCTATAATGATGCTTTGTTTCTCTTTACCCCCTGTCTCCTTTCCTTCCTCTCTCCCTCCCTTCCTGAGTCCCTTAGTCACCACTCTTCTTTCTTTCTTTCTTTCTTTCTTTCTTTCTTTCTTTCTTTCTTTCTTTCTTTCTTCTTTCTTTCTTTCTTTCTTTCTTTCTCTCTCTCTTTCTCTTTCTTCTTTCTTTCTTTCTTTCTTTCTTATCCCTATTTCTATCTCTATCTCTATCTCTATCTCTTTCTTTCTTCTTTTGTCTTTCTCTTCCTTCCTCCCTCTCTCCCTCCTCCCTCCCTCCCTTCTTCCCTCCCTCCCTCCCTTCCTTCCTTCCTTCTTTCCTTCCTTCCTTCCTCTTCTAATCTGTATCTAATCAATATTAGTTAATTTTCAAATCATTAAATCTATCAATCAGGCGACGATCCCATGTGCATGTAATAAAAACAGTGATAAAGTAGAAACTGTTCAAATGCATCACTCAGTGGACAGGCCCATCTCAGGTTGTGAGTGAGCTTTGAGCTTGATGTGAGAAGACCCAATGATCTACTGAGGGCTGTGTCAATGTTGTTGCACAGAAGAGAGGTCCACTCAAAACAGGGAAAACACATTTTACAGCAGGGGCATCAAGAGCTCATCGAAATGGAACAGGACCTGCAATACAGCTGGACTGGATGGAATCTGAGGCCAGAGACTTGATTGGGAATGAAGTGACCTTGGGCATATGGTAGAATTCCTCCAGAGTCAGGCAGGTGATGCACGTGTTTGCAGCCTAAAGGCACAAGACAATAGGGAATGGTAAGGCTGCCATGAACTGGGGAATGTCAGGCCTACCTCAAAGAATGAAAATTATGCTCTAAGCAAACACAGATATGGCCAAACGATACGAATCAACCTTTTTGAGACTTTTGCTAAAGGAGTTGCTGCCTGGTTCTCTCTCCCAGGGTCAGCATGATGTCTGCTTTTCCATATGATTCTTTTCTATTCTTCTCTGTCCAACAACCCACCGCCTGTGCTCACTCATGGTTTCTGAACCTGTTGTGGCTCCACAAACCTTCCCAACTTTTGCTTGCATATGGCTTACTAGAGGTTCCCTCCCCAAGATATATCATGACATTTCTCAGGACACTTTTGTTTTCTGTTTCTACCACTAATAAATGCATTATTCTCTCAATTCCCAGGAGCAAAATATGATGAGTTTAGTTAGTATTTCGTGAACCAAGGCATAAGTTGACCATCCTAAGGACTGTCTGCCCGAGGATGCCATCTCCTGGCTCTTTTGAGGACTTGATTTTCATAAACTAGCACATGTTAACCAAAGAATCAAATAGGGAGCAGAATGAAGACCTCTGTGAGGGGCTTCTCAATGCAGGTGTTCTGAGAAACGTTGCGATGTGCACAGCCAGTAGGGCCTGTGCATCAATGTACAGTGGGCCTGGGCAGAGTCTCTTCTAAGTCGTGGATGATGCAAATAATTGCCATTTCTAGTGACCCCTGCTTAACTCAGTGGGACCTGGTTCTGGATCTATTATTATTTTTAGAAAGCATTCACAGCTTTGGATCTTGCCTTTTCTGCATGAAAATAGTGCTAAGTAAGGGAAGGACAGCTGTTTGATAGAAGCATTCCCAGTCCAATAATTCTATGTCAACATGAGAGTACCAGATTACATAAAACATGGAAATTCCAGAGAAATATTACATAGATATGCAGATTATGCAAAAGGTCAAATAGAAAGGCTACAATATCAATGCTTGTAATCCTTGTTATAGGCATCACTCGTCCAACCAGCCACCACTGGGTCAAACACAGTGAGGGAGAGGAGGTGCTGCTCAACAAAGTACTGTGAGGGACAGAGGTTACTACCTGTCGGCCTGTTGATACTGAACTCTTCTTGGAGCAGTCACTGACTGTCTTGGCCCATATTCTCACTGCTCTAATCCAAAACGACTGGCCACGCTTCTTAGAGGAAGGAAGATTTATTTGCTCACAGTTTTTTGGAGATTCTGGGTTCGGTCCATGTGGGGCCAGAGTCTGAAGCTCAGGGCAGAGCAGAGGGAAGCGGAGAGTAGGCAAAGATCTGCTCTCCCATCATGGAGGTTGGAAGCAGAGAGCTGGAAAGAGCAAGGCTCTGCTGTCACAACATAGGGCCAGAAGCAAGACAGAGCAAGGGGAGGATTAGGACTATATATAATCCCCAAGGCCACACTCCCAGGGACCCCTCCTTAGCAACCATGCTGTACTTCCAACAATGCTACTTTATTTTCATGAGGACTAGGGGGACATTCCAAATAAAAATCACTACACTGACCTCTTGCAAGCTTCCCTCAATAAACCACATGACTCCCATGCTGTCTCTAGGCTCTTTCTTTGGCCTGTCCACAACCTACCCCACTGCCCTGGCACCATTAGGCTATGGATGTGACAGATGCTCTTAATACTCATTGTTGAATGCCTGCTGTGAGCCAAGAATTGTTCTAAGTACTGGGTCCAAAGAAGTGAATAGACACAGTCGCCAGACTGGACTCCTGAGCCTAGAGGAGCTTTTATTCTAATTCAAGTTGATTATCTTGTCCGCCTTTTCATCCTGTAGAATCAACTGATGGGCTACCAATTTTTTAATGTCTTTACAATGTTTAAAATACTGTGTTGGACAATCTAGAAATACATAAACTATGCATGATATGGTTCCAATGATTGAGAAACAACACCAAATTGGTAAGATTAAAAAAAAGTTCATGAAAATTTTAGAAATGACAGAAATATTATTTCACAATATTACAAAAGCCAAAATAAGGCTAATTAGAAAAATAAGAATTTTAGGCAAGAGCTACAGATCATTCATTTGAATATGTTTAGAACCACCGTGTGAAGCTCCAACATTTCTATGTGAAAGATAACTTCCAGATAGCACTTTTCCATGTTTCCTTGTTTCTAGCTATTCTTAAGATTTGTTATATTTCTGTGGAATATTACTATATTGGCATACATCTGTCACATAGCACAAATATATATTTAAAAATCTAATACTGTAAGTGATATTTCACAAATTAATTCAAAAAGTCTGGAACTGTTTTCAATCAAGAGAAAATATACCTGTACTATTGAGAAAGATTTTCTAAATTACCAATCAGAAAATAGATCCATGCTAATTTAAGATTAGTATTCAAATGAAAGATATAATCAGTGCAAGGCTAAACTCTGTCGATCTGTATTAATCATCTTTCAAATCATGTTTTAAAAAGTAAGTTTATTTGATATGTAGAGCGATTATGCACTGTGTCACTACCATGATGACTAAGTTTATTGAATTTGGCAGGTATAATCAGTAAATTTTAAGTTTCTAAGAAGAAAACTAGTATGAAAAAATGTGTACTCCAAACATGATCAATCTTTGAGCTTGATAATCAACTCACGAAATTGTGGAAATTGCACATCTTGAAATTTGTAACATCAACTACGTCATAAATTCTCATTATGGAATGTGACATTTTGAATTTGTAGAGATCACTAAATTTTACTATCAAACAATGCCAAAAATTAAAAAAAGTAAAAATTAATGTTTACAATCAGTATTTATTTAGTACTTACTATGTGCTAGGCATTATTCTGGGTACTAGGAATATGATAGGGAAAATTATTTTCTCAGGGAGCTTAAATTTGAATGCAGAGACAAAGATTTTTATATATGTATAGATAGCTAGATGATAGATAGATAACTAGATAGATGAGAGCTAGCTAGCTAGATAGATAGATGATAGATAGATAGATAGATAGATAACATGTTTGATGTGCTAAGGGCTATATGTATATGTATATATAATCACACATATATTAGCTGTGCTAAGGGCTATAGAGAAAACAAAAAAGGATAGAGGAAATGAGTGCTGATGTGGTAAAGCTGCTGTTTGTAAGACACTCATATTAGCACTCTTCATAAAATAGACCCTGAGTAGAGATAAAGGAACAAAAGAAATAAGTCATTGAGATCCCAGAGGGAGCATTTTCTGAGCCACTGCAAGGAAAGCAGCAGAGCCAGATCTATGCCAGCCAACTTAGGGCCAGGATGAAAAGACTGGAATGGGGTGGGAGAAGGAAAGGGAAAGCAGTCATGCCAGGCTTGTGGTCACTGGCTCTGCGCTGGTAGGGAAGCCATTGGAATGCTTTGAGTACAAGAAGACTATAATATATCTTCCCTGGGAAGCAAGGTTCTAGGGGGAGGCAGCAGGGGAAGCCGGGGTCCAGGTGAGAGGTTATTTTAACAGTCAGGAGGGAGGCGATGGTTGTTGGAGGAAGGATTAGTGGTAAAGGGAATAGAATGGGATCAGAATCTTAGTATATTTTGAAGGTATATATATTAACAGAGTTTGCAGTGACCTGAACCTTGGATAGGACAAAGAGCAGAGAAGGATAGTTCCATGTTTCAGGACCCCAAAATTAGGAAGAACAAAATCCCTAAGTGTTGAGATACAGAGGACTGGGGGCAGGAGGCTGGAGTTGGAGGTAGGTGTCAGAGACAAGAGCATGCCATGTTCCATAAACCAAGGAAGGAGCCAAGGAAAAGAGTCTGACAGCCACAATCTGGAATTCCAGGGATGAAGTGAGACAGGAAACATCAATATGTATGTTTTCATCACAGCTAATAATGTGTAAAGTCATGAAACTAGATATTCAAGCACTATATAGAGTTTCGTTAGATTCTGAGTGTTCTTTTCCACAATCATATATTACAGTGTGCACTCCTTCATGAATAACACTGGGTAAGTCAGTAGTAAAACAGACATCTATATATCTAAAGCCTTTAAAACCATATTTTAAATTTATTCCCAATATTTTGTTGTACAAATAAAATTGTAACAGCCTTAACAGGATTAATTTAAAAGTGAAAAAATGAAACCCAACATTAAAAAAAAAAGTTTCTATGAATCTGGGTTCCCTTCTTGTTGCCCCTATATGGACTTTTTTCCAGAGATATATTCTTTCTTTTGATAAGATTGTTTATTTTATTGCCACTGTTCATGCTTATATCCTAAATATTACCTGTAAGCTGCTTCATGATCACCACAGTTTTGGCTTCATGTATTATGAGGAAGATATGTCATAATCTGATTAACTTCACTTCTATACCACATTTTTGTTGCTAATAAAAAGAATATCATTGATTCATTTGGGGGCTCTTCCAGAGGATAACAAGCACATATGAGCACTATGGCTCCATGGTGGTTAACTTTCTTCATCAACATGACTGGGTCACCGGGTGCCCAGATATTTGGTTAAACATTATTCCTAGCTATGTCTATGAGGGTGTTTCAGGGTGAGTAGACTCAGCAGAGAATATGGAACTCCCCAATGGAGCTGGGATTCATCTAATCCACTGAGGGCTTGAATAAGACCAAAAGAAAGGGAGGGAAATTTTGTCTCTTTTTTCTGACGGATTGCTGAGCTAAGACACTGGTCTTCTCCTCCCTTGGACTGTTATTCGCACTGTTCAGCTCCCTTGTCCTTAGGTCTTCATATGCAGATGGAAAGAACCCTCAGCTCATAGGGGTCTCCAGCTCATAGATGGTAGATCATGAGATTTCTCAGCCTCCACAATTGCTTGAGTTGGTTCATCAGAATATAGCTTTCCCCATAGATCTGTACACCTCCTACTGGTTCTGTTACTCTAGAGAACCCTGACAAACCCTTGCTGAGTAGGAAAATGTGTGTGAGGTAATACACAACAGGAAAACAATGGACCAGAGGATTTGATTGTAATCGCCACACTGACCATACCACCAGCCAGCTCTGGGGTCACCAGCAAATCACTGAACCTTCCTGCTTTCTGCATTTAAGAAAGAAAAGACTATTCATAATTGCCAAACTATGGAACTAGCCAAGGTGTCCATCAACAGATGAATAGATTACAAAATCATGGGATGTACATACAATAGAATTCTTATTTATTTATTTATTTTTTTGCAGTACCGGGGATTGAACCCAGGGGCATTCTACCTCTGCGCTACACCCTGGCCCTATTTTTTATACTTTATTTTGAAACCGGGTCTCACGAAGTTGTGAAGGACCTTGCTAAGTAGAGAAAGAGAGAGAGAGAGCGAGAGAGAGACAGGGAGAGAGAGACAGGGAGAGAGAGAGAGAGCTGAGGCTGGCCGCGAACCCGGATCCTCCGGTCTCCGCCTCCCAAAGTACTAGGATTACAAGTGTGCACCACCACACCCAGCTTACATACAATGGAATTCTACTCAGTCATAAAGAAGAACAAAACTATGCCATTTTCAGGGAAGTGAATGTAACTGGAGAATATTATGCTAGGGGAGATTAGTCAGTCACAAAAAGTGAAAGGTCAGATGTTTTCCCATATATATGGAAGCTGGGGACAAATTGGAACATAGGAGGGACACAATAAAAGGAGGAGAAACCTTGGTGGAGTGAGGGAGGGGGCCTAACTGAGGGAGGCGGGAGGAGGAGGAAGACTTGAAGAAGGAAACACTACAATGGACATGATGTACATATACAAGTTTATCAATGCCAATTGCAATGCTGTACTTGGGAAGGTGGGAGGAGGAGGGAGTGGGTTGGGAACTGGGGCAGGGCTCAGTGAGTACTATGCGCATATATGCCTCTAACACTCTGACCTTCATCATGGTATATGATTGCAATGCACCAATAAAAAAAAAAGAGAGACTGGACTCCATCCAATGTTTTTTTAATATACTTTTATTGGTGCATTGTAATTACATATAATAGGTTCAAAATGATATAAGCATACATGTACACAGCACTGAGTGTGCTTCCTTCTGAATTGGAATTCCTTCCCCTCCCCACACATACTAGTGAGATTGGTAGTACTACCTTCAAACATGAACATAGCATTCTTGTAACTGTTTCCTTAATCGGTTTTCCTTTTTCCCCTCCCTCGATCTCCTTCCCCCATTCTACTGGTCTTTCTCCTCATTGATATGAAGCCTCTTTTGTTTTCTATTTTCTCTCTAGCTTCCACATATGAACGAAAACATATGCCCCTTGACTTTGTGAGACTGGCTGATTTCACTTGGCAAACTATTCTTTAGTTCCATCCTTTTCCTGCAAATGACATGATTTCGTTCTTCTTTATGGCTGAGTCAAATTCCATTGTGTGTATACACCACTTTTTCTTTATCCATTCATTTGTTGATGGATACTGTGTCAGTTCCACAATTTGGCTATTGTGAATTGTACTGCTATAAACATGGATACGCATGTATCACCATCAGAAGTTTTGGTACAGCTTTAAAAATCAAATATGGGAACATTGGAGTATAAGGAAAGGAAACTCATTCTTCATAGAATTTGACTGAAAACTTCTGCATTATTTGAAGGAAAGAGTGAAGAAGCACATTTGGAAAGTACCATTCGAAGACCATCCAACTCTACAATCTCTTTCTTTTTCTGTCTAAACTATAATGAGTGTACTATGATACTAGGAGCCTGAGTAGCAAGCCTCAGGGATTAAGAACCTAGACTTTGTGTCAAAAGACTTGTGTTCAGATCCTTTCTCCACAGCAGAGCATTGTGCAGGTGACTTGCACCCGGGGCCCACAGAAGGGTTAGCACATATCTGCTCAATAAATACTTAGGATAGGGCAAAGGAAGGGCTGTCTCTCTTTGCAAGCACCTGCTCTTCCACTCCAAAGAGACCCATGTCTCTAAAGTCATCATGAGTGAGCTGGTACCACCAGGTTGGCAGAATTAAATCAGCTAGCTGCAGAGATGGTTCCTTTAAAACAGCAGAGGCCTGTTGGGTCTGTTCCGTGCTACTGAGGAAAGTGAGGAAGATTCTGGGGGATGAGAAGGGAGCCCCTTCCCTGTTCCCCTCACCCCAGGACAGGGAGTGAGCCAGGGACCCTGACTCCAAGACTAGCGTGAAATGGAAAGATCAGCCTCATGTACCTTAAAATAGAGTAGAATAAGTAATAAGACCTAATTTATTTTCCAATAAATCCCAATCATAAGTTTTTTAATTAAAATAATGTAACATGACATCAATTCTAACAAGTTTCTGAAAAATCACATAGAAAGTTACAGAAAAGGATAGCTCATCCAATTCATTAGATCGGCATCCATTTCCTTAGAGCCTACTGCAATTATTTCTGTTCCTTTTGATTTTTAAGTCTTGTGTTCTTTTCATTGATAAGCTGGACTGGGTCTCTTTGAAGTAGGTAGAGTGAAAATGTCAAGTCAACTCCAATTCATTCCAAAATCGTCCCCACCTTCTCCTTACAGCAATTAATGCTCATGTTCTCACTGGTTCTCCTTTGCTCAGCTTCCCGAATCAGAACATTTATCACGATCATCTCAGGAGGGTTCAACTTAAAGGAAGTGTTTTAGAGAGAGGGGGTGAAAGGGGAGAATCCAAAATAAATGTACAATGAGTCATAATTACAGGAAAAAATATATCTCTCTATATTTCAAAACCTGTACTTGCAAAATTTCATTTTGGAAAGAAAAGCCTATCAAAGCATATCATTTTAATTATACTTCTATTACCAGGGGACTATGAAAGTGTATATTAAATTAATGAAATGGATTGCCTTGGTTCCACAGTGGTTATTAGCAGGAAGCGCTCCCAGTTTTCATATTATGTACATCACTAACTTTAATTGCATTAGGCTGAGCTGGGAGAGCTATTTTTAGGAAATATTTCATCCACAAAACAATTTCTGTTGGCTGTCTGCCTACTACAGCTCTAGGACTGAGATTTCTCTCATAAATGTTAACTTATTATTTCTGTCAGTCATGCTTTAGCACATACCACCTTATTAAAACTACCCAAAATGACTCTGGCTCTCAAGACCATCAGCTGAGCTTCCCAGAAGGACACAGTGCATCAGGACGGATGGAGTGTTCTCCCTGGGCACCGGTAGCAGGGAAGAGATCAAGGACCAGCCAGGCCTGGATGTGACCCAATCCAGCACAAGGATGGCAGTGATGAACCTGGGTCTCCTACAGATAGGGGGCACCACCACCAGCATCATCCAAAGTATTGAAGACTTAAAAGCTGAAAAAAACTTTGTCTGCAGAGTAAACGGGCTGTGAGCTGTTCATGCCCAGCTGTTTGCTGAGGTTCCTGAACCTGACCTCAAATTGCAGCTGGTCCCTATGGTGGTGAGTTCCAGGAGTATCAATGATACTGTAATATCTGGGGCAAGGTCTCTACAGAACCTAGGAACCATTCAACTGGAAGATGATTTGGAACTTATGCACTCCAGGGCTTCCACTTGATAAGTCCACTATGAACAAATGACACACTCTGAGAAGTAAAATTGGCAGTCTGTAGAAACTTAACAGATGCACAGCTTCAACCTGTCCTGCATTTCTCTATTAGAAACATGTCTATGTACATGCTCATAATATGGGCAAAGGGACCCAGCAATACCACTTCTAGGCATCTACCCCAAAGAACTAAAACCCAATTACCAGACTAATGCATGTGTATCTATGTTTATAGCAGCACAATTCACAATTGCCAAACTTTGGAACCAGCCAAGGTGTCCATCAACAGATGAATGGATCACAAAACTATGGGATATGTACACAATGGAATTTTACGCAGCCACAAAGA
>PVJS01053065.1:0-13408 GCA_004027185.1 Glis glis | reverse complement strand
TCTCTCTCTCTCTCCCTCTCCCTCTCTCTCTCTCTCTCTCTCTCTCTCTACTTAGTGAGACCCTCCGCAACTTCGTGAGACCCTATTTCAAAATAAAGTATAAAAAATAGGGCCGGGGGTGTAGCGCGGAGGTAGAACGCCCCTGGGTTCAATCCCTGGTACTGAAAAAAAAAACTTATCAGATACATTCTAAAAACTTTCTTTTAAAGAAATAACAAGTAGAGCGTTATTACACAATGGATCTAGTGCTCAGGTGCCCTGAGGTTGAACTCCGATTCTTCCATTTACTAATGGAAACCCTTGAGACAATTTGGCAAACTTTCTTCGCTTTATTTTCTTCATCTATTAAATAATAATGATGCCCATCTCAAAAAAGATATAACAATAAATTTATCTAAAATTGTAAGGCTTATAACACTTTCTGGCTTATAGTAAGCACAGCACAAATGTTTTGTTATATGAATAGCAAAACTGCCCAATGACCATTTTTTATTCAATATTATACTGTAAGACCAGTACAGTCTTACAGTAAGACAAAAAATACTACATGTACACTCATATACTCACACACATTGAATATATGGATTTCAAGAAACAAGTTCCACATTATTTTCAGATGGCATGATTATCTGCATAGGAAAACCATTTTCAGTACTGAAGGAAAATATAAAGCATCAAGAGATATATTTAAAAATGATGTGCAAGCCTTTTAGGAACAAGTCATAAAATCTATTGTTTGATGATGAAGAAAACATAGTGATATTAATATTTTGAAAAGAAAGTCTCAATATCATGAAAACTTAAGTTCTCCCAAAAGTAATTTATATAGTCAATATATTCCCATTCAAAATTCTATTCAATATGCTATTTTTCTCTATGGAAATTGATAATAAGATTTATATATATATATATATATATATATATATTTATAGGAACAGCAATCACTATATAAATATATAGAGAGACACATACATATACATATTACAATAGAAGAAAGATGGAATGCTTCTAAAACATTTTAATCCTTACCACTTTACAGAAATTAAGACAATGTGGTGGTGCCAAAGGAATAGACAAATTAACTATAAAAATAGTGTTCAGAAACATAACTTCATATGTATAAATGATTTGTAACAAGTCTCATATTACATATTAGTGGGGAAAATGTGAACTATTTAATAAAGATGCTGGGCCAATTGATTATCCATATGTGAAAAACTTAAAGGTTACCAAAATCACACCATATCCCCCAAAAAAGATAATTTCAAGCGAATTCAAAACTACTTAAAGATATTAAAATTTTATTACAAAATTATAGGGTAATGCTTTATGACATATTAATATTGACCATTAAGTAACAATTGGAAAATTTGAATATTTTCAATATAAGAATTTTTCGAAAGCAGCACTTTTCAACCTTTTTTCTTATTGTCACTATCCAAAAGAGAAAGTCAATGAGAGAAATTTAATGAGAAAAAATAAGATTTTTACAATGTAAGATTGAATTATTGTAAAAATCTTATTTTTTCAATGTAAGATTGAATTTTGGATGTTTGTTAACCATTGTTATCTAAGATATTTTTCACCTCAAAGGCACCATTATTGCTCTTGTTGATTATGTATGATCTAAAAGTACCTCTAAGCTAGAGGTAAGGCAACAAACAGAAAAATATGTTTTAGCACATAAATCCAACATAGAATTTGCATAAATAATTCCTATAAGTGAATAAAAATAAATTGCCTAGTCGAAAAAAGTAAAAGAATATGAAAAGATACCATACAGAAGAACAAGAGGGTCAAATATATGAAAGGTACTTCCCTTTATCAATAATCAGGAAAATGCATATTAAAACCATTAAGAAATAGCATTCCATACCCAAGTTTGCTGTAAATATGTGGTAAAATTGCATATAAAATATATATCCATATAGAATGGGTATATATGTATTTGTATATATGGGCATATATTCATATACATACAACATATTTTCATACACATGAATATATGTATGTGCACCAAATATATGTAAGGAAATGAACACATAATTCAAGAGACAATGCAATCAGGGTGGGGCACCAAAGGACATACTTGTCAAAGCAATAACTCCCAAGAACAGTATTAATCACCTGTCACGAATAACAGAGCTAGCCGGGCGCGGTGGCGCACGCTTGTAATCCCAGTACTTTGGGAGGCGGAGACCGGGTTCGTGGCCAGCCTCAGCTCTCTCTCTCTCTCTCTCTCTCTTTCTCTTTCTCTCTCTCTCACTCTCTCTCTCTCCCTGTCTCTCTCTCTCTCTCTCTCTCTCTCTCTCTCTCTCTACTTAGTGAGGCCCTCCGCAACTTCGTGAGACCCGGTTTCAAAATAAGTATAAAAAATAGGGCCGGGGATGTAGCTCGGAGGTAGAAGGCCCCTGGGTTCAATCCCTGGTACCGCAAAATAAATAAATAAATAAATAAAAGAATAATCGAGCTGAGAGGTGGCGTAGGGAGAGAGGAGGAAAAGGGTGGATTGTTCTTTAGCTGAGGACATTATGGAAATAGAACCATGCTTGATTTACCATACAATTAAAGCAGGTTTCTCATCATGTCTTATTTTTCCTGTCAGTAAACACCTAAGAACCAAATATGTATTTTACAATGAATATATACTCTACTTTCTACAATGTGCTGATCCTAAAGTAATAACCTATAAAATACCAACTAAAATAAACCACTAAGTCATCAAGCACATAACATTCAACAGGACCATATTGTAAAAGCATGTATCAGGGCATGTTTGCATGTTTGGTGACACAATTCCTATTTTCTCATGTATAGGGATTAATTTCACATCTTCCATGTTACATGAATCTGTTTCTCCCCTCTGTCACTCAAGAATATTATATTATTTTGAAACTCCCCAATAAAGGTCGAGATGACAGCAAATAACACATCACCTTCTATAGTCTAGTTGGTGTACAGAAAGTGCTGTGACCACTCTAAAATCATCTCCTACTCACTCCTAAAGGCTAGTGAGTTCTTGTTGAGGAAATTGACTATTATGTTTTGTGGTTGATAACTGTTTACACAGGGTAAACTATACATTCAAAGGACATGTCTTCAAAAATATTAACTTAGGTATTACAATGGGTTCTGAAATATTGCATCTAGACCCATGCAGATTTTTATTATGCACTGTGAGAATAAAAAGAAAAACTCAAACTAGGCTCACCATGAAGACTAATTTTATTTCATAACATTTCTTGGGCACTATATATATATGTCAAACACCATGCTTATTAATTTCACATATGTGTTTTACACATTATTTAATTAATAATCACAATAATGCTCTGATTGTTGATAAGCCCTTCTGAGAATGAGAAATAATATTCTGCCCAAGAACATATGCTAATAAAGGCAATCAATTGAACGTTAACCCATTTCTAAATTCTCTACTTTCCAGAAAGCGATTACAAAAACGAAGCTTCTAACTGCCATGTTATAATTCTCCTAAGAGAGAGATAAGTCATGTTGAGGATCTATAAGCAGTTATCCATGGGTTACCACCCTTGAAAAACTTACTAAATATAATTTAAATGAATATTAGAGATAACTAGAACCAAATGGCTATGTGGATTTCTTTATTGAATCAGTACATTGATTTTAATTATTATAGATATATCTACAATTTACCTAAATTTTGAACTAAGATAAAAATATGGGAAACAAGTCCTTTAGAAGAAATATGGGGGCAACAATCATCCAAAAGTTAACTAGGGGATTATATTAAGTTTTTACTACTAATGTACTCATTATCAAAGTCCCCAAACATAGCAAATTTGTTAATTTGTAGATTTTTGTCTGACAAAGATGCATATACTTTCTGTCTGAATACATAAACCCAAAGACTTATAGGACTTTGGATGATAACTAGTTTTGAATCTAGCTCAGCAATTTTCTCCTCTTATAAATATGCTAGCTTCTCAAATACCTTTTGAACCAGTTATAATATCTTGCTGGTTTTTACATCTACTAACAGATTGAATGACATCTTTGACATGTTTTCATTTAATATTTGCACCTGAATTATGACTTTATTCTTTTGAAAATTATATTTTGACAAATCTCAAATTTGTCAAAGATTATGTTTTTCTACCTAAGCCTACATCATCTTTCAGGCAGTCTTCTCCTACCACTCAGTGTTCAGATGTTTGGGTAAACTTTCCACCCTTGATTCGGACTTAGGCCAAATTGAGTTAATCCCAAATATCTTTTAAAGCACCTCCATATAATGCATATGGAAAGAGATACATGCCATATATCCTATCCACAAAGAATTTACAATCTTAGGAGAAGCAAAGATATTTAACAGGGTAGTCTCTTATTTTTAGATAATACAACATTTTGATATTATAAATAAAAGCTAGGATAATTTGAAACCATGGATATACACCGCCCCAAACTCCTGTTGTGGGAAGAAGCATTGACTGATGTCCCAACAGATTCACCCTCAAGTTCCCACTGAGGATTCACTTACCCTCACTTCTTCCCTGTCAACAAACGAGCATGGCTAATGGTACTTGCATAGACTCATTTCTATAGTCTATGGGAATTCTCTAATAGGCAACTGTGGCCCAAGGACTCCCCAGCAGCCTTATCAAAACTTTCTTTGGATGGTCACAGACTAAGACATTCCACCCATTTCTTCTCTCCCCCTACCCTCTTTTTTACATGTGTCAAACCTGAAATGTGGTCATAAATTTCTTCCTGTGCATTTTTCTTCCCTAGACATCCCCTCAATATCTGTTCTGCACATCTAATGCTGCCTCAACTCTGCTTCTTGGGGAACCTAAACTGGCACAAATAATAAATGTTGCCTTAAACATTAAATTGTTTTAGACCATTATCAGAAATCATAAAATTTGCATCTACTCTAAAAAGAATGATGATTATATTAATAACATGGGTATCACCTTTATGTATTATCTTAATTCTCATAATAATCTTATTAGCAATCCTACATTTATTGATGTGAAAACAATTGTGGGAAAAAGTTATATTCTTGGCAGAAACCAGATAACATGTTCAGAAAGTGCACCTGAAGAAAGAGTTTACTATGGGGTAATATACAGATGTGTTGAAAGGAGAGAGAAAAATCAAAAAGGGAATAATGAGGCACCCCAGAGTTACCAACTACAGAAAGTCTCACCACCCCCAGCTGTAGGAAGTTTGTATGGGGATGACATCCAACTACCTTGACAATTGTAACTGAAGAAATGAAGGAAAAGGTCACTGCAGGACAGGAGTTACAGCCTTAGACAGAGGAATATAGGGCCATCGGGGAGAGAATTGGGGAGTAAGTAAACAAAACTGTCTCCTCAGCCCTTCCAGTCTCTTACTGTTTCTTCTCTTTTGCTGGCCCCAGTCAGAAGCTGGAGGTCTAGAGAGCATATTTGTGCATCAAGCATAGGCCCATCCTCCTGAATAAAGAGCTGACAGGAAACTGATCTTGGTGGAGGCAAACAAAACATATTGTGGATAGGAAGGTAATTCAAAGTCCCATTGCCAGTCTATTTTATAAAAGTCAAGATTGGAATCAGAGCTCAAATTTTTTTCTACTTCAAAAGCATTGTTCCTACCACTATACAGTCATGTTTTCCTCAATGGGAGGCAGTCTTATTATAGGATTCCACTAAATATTTCCAATGAAAAGGAGCTCTATTAAAAAGAGAAAAATGGACTGGCGTGGTGGTACATGGTTGTAATCCCAGTACAGGGAGGCTGAGACAGGAGGATCATAGCTTCGCGGCTGGCCTCAGCTACTTAGTGAGGCCCTCTGCAACTTAGTGAGACCCTGTTTCAAAATAAAGAATAAGCTGGGCATGGTGGCACATGCTTGTAATCCCAGTACTTGGGAGGCTGAGACAGGGGAATGGCAGGTTCGCAGCCAGCCTCAGCTACTTAGTGAGGCCCTCCGCAACTTAGCTCCTGTTTCAAAACAAAAAATAAAAAATAGGGTTGGGGGTATAGCTTGGAGGTAGAATGCCCCTGAGTTTAATCCCCAGTGCCACACAAAAAAAAATAAAGAATAAAAAAATAGGGTTGGGGGTGTAGCTCGGAGGTAGAATGCCCTTGGGTTCAATCCCCAGTACCGCAAAAAAAAAAAGGAAAGAAAAATGATAAATCCACATTGACTTAATCTGGTCAAAGCTAATGAAATTATGATTTTATGAATAATTTCTAAGGTAGACATTTATTGACCATCAGGTAAAGACCACCTCAGAGCTCCTTTTCTGACATGGATAGCTGAGGATCTGGCAGTGTTGTTATTCAACCATAAAATGGATTGCTATGTTCCAAATGTTTGTATTCCTCCAAAATACCTGTTGAAACCTAATCCCAATTTTGATGGTATTATGAGCAGAGTCCTTGGAGGTGGATGGAAATAGCACCCTTATAAAACAGGTTGCAGGAAGCTGCCTTCCCCTTTCCACTCTGGGAGGACCCAGTACAAGGCATCATCTTTGAAACTCGGGACACCTTATCTGCTGACACCTTGATCTTGGATTTCCCAGCCTTCAGAACTGTAAGCAATATATTTCTATTGTTTATAAGCTACCCAGTCTAAGGTATATTGTTATAGCAGCTATAATGCACTAAGACATTTATTGTCATGTATTTAGTAGGGGTTCTGAATAGTTAGCTGTCTTCTGACCTCCCTTTCATGTGCTCCGTGGGTTCCAGAGCCCTTCAGCATCTTGAGCAAAGTGAAAGTGGGGAATAACAACACCTTTTTTTCAACTGATTATAGAAAAGAGAAAAGACCAGATTGACAAAGAATTGCAAAGGCCTAGTCAAGTCACAGAGAGGAAGAATATTGCAGGAAATGTTAACATCTCTGGAACTATCAATCGCTGAAACTATGTGGGCAGCACAAGGTTATCTTTACAAGGATATAACTGTAATATATCACTATGTAAGGGAACCAGTATTGCCACTAACATGGCCATTTCCACTCATTTTCAGATCTCAAGGGAAAAACTACTAGAAAGCTAGAGTACAAATTTATTTCCCAATAAAATTAAGGATTTTTTTCCTGAACATATATTTTTATTTTACTCACTTACCCAGTTGAAATTCTTTTGAGAGTATTAGTAAATTTTTTAAGATAAAGGGCTTGGTAAATGGAAAATCTATATTCCATCAAAAATGTGGAACACAGACATTTCTTCAAGTTGGTTTTTCCCCTAGAGTAAAATCACTATTATTATTTTTTTTAAATCAACAAGGCAAGTAGTATGAAAAGTAAGCACACTATAAACAGAAAGGCATAACTTGACTTCTGGGACTTGGGTATACTTGTAGCAAGAAGCCCTGCAGAGATTGCATGGGTAACATTTTTTAGAAATGAAATGGAGCCAGAAGACTAAAGTGTACTTTTAAGCTGGCAGTCTCGAAATAGCCCCACATGTCTTATTTAGTTATTTTTCAGGCACCCACACACAGTTCTGGGAAAATGAATGACAGCAGTTTGGATTTAAGGAATACTTATGGTTTAGGTATTGCTAATATGTGGATATAAACTGAACCCTCCCTGGATACACCATGTTTGCACACAGGAGTTTTGGTAGGGGATTAGTAATTACCTGGTTGAAGTTCAACACATGTTAAATGGGTTGCTGAGGTCTGGGGTCTTAAAAGCTGGGAGAGCAACCACAGACTGAGAAGGAAGAAAATGGAGAACTAAGAAAATCGATAATTTATATAAATAGCTGATACACTGGAGAAATGATGTTAGACAATTTTGTTTTAAAATACTCATCTTGACAGAACAGATGTCAAGCAGAAAGCAGAGGATAATGGTCAACACAAGAAGGTGCCCCAGTAAGGCTCTAAGAAGCCAAGATGGCCCAGGCTTCAGCATGGCTCTTGGTGTTTTCACGGCCTCCACAGTAGCGATGGGAAAGCTCCCCAGCAGCCACTGAAACACTGGTATAATCTACAGCATCATTCCCTCATGAGTAACTTACCTGTATTCCCTCTTGCCAGGCAGAGAACAGAATCTAACCAATCAAAAAGACTGAGTCATGAGAAAGTTAAAAAAAAAACCTGAAATTATTCATTGGTAAAATTGCAGAAAATAAATATACCCAGAAAGTGGTAAGTTACAGAAAAAAATAAATTAAAAGCATGGAAGACCTGACTCCAAACTACATTTGTTCAAAGTCATAATTTCTTCGACTCCCCCTTCATCTGCCACTTGTGTTTTATTTCAGAATGAATGTTATCTTGCTGAAAAATGTGAACAATTAAGTTTCACCCACACATCCACTCTTTTTATTTTAATATGTGGCTGTCTCATTTTATCCACTTATCATCTCTTACATTTGTCCATCTCTAAAAAATAATCTTTGCCATAAAAAATGAATAAAGGTTATTGAATTCAGAGGTCCCACATAGCTCCTAGAACCTGCTTTGTTAACATGGACATGTGGCTATGTGTATTGTCATTCCATATTTAGTTGATCAAACAGTAGATTTCATACTAGAAGCTCTGGAATTTAGATTATTGAAAATTCTGATGTTCTATGTTCAGTGTCTCAATAATAGAAATATTTCTCATTTCCTTTTTCCATCCTCATAGGTGTGTTTTTAGAACTAATAAGATAACATTTATAATCCTAGGGAGTAGATGACTTTCTTTCTCAAGACATTAGTATGCAATTTAGTGCTTATGAAGAAGCAATTTACTGAATGGCACCCTAGTGGTATAAGAAATATTTCAAGGACTATTCCAGTTTTAAGAAAGTGAAAAACCGGTGGATTCTGAGTAACAGAACTTGGCAATATTTGTAGTTTTAAAAGCTTTAAGTGATTTAAAAAACTCAAAACTAATCACTGTATCTTCTGTCATATACTTCTTGATTGCATACTTTTCTAATTCGTTTATTAGTTTTCAGTTCTTCTAAAGACAAATATTTTCTTCTACTTATTTTATAATTTCTTTGTCCTCTTTAACTTTCCAATATATATTCTCTTACTATTAACATCATCTTGTGAAAATGTCAACTTTGAAATTTGATATTTAGCCTTTCTTATTAGTGTAATATCTTATTTATCTTATCAATTTATGATCTCTCAAATACCCACCTTTACTATAAAATGGAAACTTTTTAATCACTAAAAAATTCAATATGAGAAAAAAGTTTTTTAAATACAGAAGTGTAGCTTAAACCCTATAATACATTGATAATGTTTAAAAAACACAAAGTCAATTTTGTAATGCAAATGAGTATGATGAAAAATTTCCATTTGCCTGTGCCACAGGCATCCTGGAACACTCAGTATTTATATCATGATTGTTTTATTTAGTACTAATTTCCTCAAAGTTATATTTTATTTAAAAAGTATTTGTGAATATACACAACATATTTTCAAACTCAATTTTTTTTTGCGGTACTGGGGATTGAACCCAGTGGCATTCTACCTCCAAGCTACACCCCCAGGCCTATTTTTTTATTCTTTATTTTTTATTCTTTATTAGGGTCTCACTAAGTTGCGGAGGGCCTCACTAAGTAGCTGAGGCTGGCCACGAACCTGTGATTCTCCGGTCTCAGCCTCCCAAGTACTGGTATTACAATGGTGCGCCACCATGCCCAACTTCAAACTCAATTTTAAAGAGCAAATGCTAGGAAAGTAAAAGTCAATGCATTTTTATAAGTTTAATGTTTGTAATAAGAAAATTAACTCACTGCATAGTCACAAAGGAATAAGCTGAAGTAAATGACACAATTCTGATATTATTTTAATAACTAAAACACACCATAAAAATTATTAGATAGGATACTACTATGTACATGAAATTTAGGAGCAAAAAGGAAAAAATTCTTTAAAAACCAAAAAAATGAAAAATGGAATGCTGATAGTATACCTAAGGAAAAAATTCATTGATAGTATGAATATATTCAAGCATATTAATATAATGAAATGTTTGAATAGTAGATTAAAGTTTAATAATTTCTGAATTTCTAGAAAATCAAAATTAAGGAATGAAGCACTAATATTAGACCCACCTGAGAAGGTCTACTAGTACTTCAGAGGTTTTTGGTGTTTGTGTTTTACCCTGCTCAGTGGGTTAACTCCTCATAAGTGAAGTAAAATTATAAGATACCAAGTCACAGATAAAGAAAAGACCAATTATTTAATTACTTTAAGGCTTGAATAACACCTTATGAATCTAGCCTCCATGAATGCCTTCAGAAAGAGGTGTTTAAAAAGTACTAATGCTTTTATACTAATTATACTAAAGCTGGAATAACACCTTATATCTAGCCTCCACGAATGCCTACAGAAAAAGGTGTTTAAAAAGTACTAAAGCTCACTTCAGCAGCACATATACTAAAATTGGAACAATACAGAGAAGATTGGCATGATCCCTGCACAAGGATTACACACAAATTCTTGAAGCATTGCACATTTTATATTAGCATAGCCACTACGGAAATCAGTGTGGAGATCCCCAGAAAACTTTGAATGGGTCCACCATGTGATATAGTTATACCACTCCTGGGTATCTTTCCAAAGGAATTGAAGTCAGAATATTTTAGTGATACTTGCATATCCATGTTTATAGCAGCACAACTAAAAATAGCCAAATCGCAGACCCAGCCTAGGTGTCCATAAACAGATGCATACGGGATATACACACAATGGAATTCTACTCAGAAATAAAGAACAGAATTATGTCATTTTTGGGAAAATGGATGGACCTGGAGAACATTATGTTAAGTGAGATTAGTCAGTCACAGAAAGTGAAGGGTCATATGTTTCCTGTCATATGTGGAAGCTAGGGAATAATCAAGATACAAGAGGCACTTTAGATAAAGGAAGAGAAACAGCAGTGGAGAGATGGAGGGTGTCTAGGGGAAGATGTGGGGAAAGAATTAGTGAAGGAAACACTTCCATCTATGGTACGTACATATGTGGAATTATCAATGCTAATTCAATATCATATATGGGGAAGGGGAGGGAGTAGGAGGGCGCTGGGAGGAGGCTCACCAAGTGCTGTGTGCATGTACGTCCCTATCATTCTGAACTACACGAAGATGTGAGACTACAATACAGTAATAAAAACATAGAATAAATAAAAAGTACTCAGTGAAATGGATAGATGGACCCATAATTCTACCATTGCCCTCGGGTAAAAGTAACAACTTTCTTTAAAGGCCCCCCACTATTGCTCTAAAATCAGGGAATAGATTCACTTTAGCCTATTTTCCCAACTCTAAATTGTGTTAATATGTTTCTTAGATTTAAACTGAACTCCATTTTACTATTTTTAAGCCAAATCAATTTTATGTACACAAATTTTTCAATTCGACCATACATTTTATAAGTAATGTGGACCTAAATAATGTCTCCATGTAGACTTTTATTTGTATATTTTTTTGTGTGTTGGAGATTGAACCCAGGGCCTTGCACGTGTTAGATCAATGTTCTACCACTGAAGGATTTCCCCAGCCTCAGACGTTAGACCAGTAAAATATAGGGGAATTAACAACTTCGAATGAATGTGAAACTAATATGTACATTTTCTGGCAGAGACACCTAAATGTTATTATTCTCTTACTGAGGTGTCCCGAATCCATAGAAGGCAATAAAAGATAATAGTTAAGATTGCAAGATCTGGACTCAATGTCGGAATTTGTGTCTCAGCTCCACCCCTAAATTAACCCATAGAATCACAATTTACCCATATGTAAGTATATATAATAGCATGTCCAATTTTATGAATGGATTATGCAAATTAAATAAAAATGTATTTTGCCTAGCACATAGTAAGTGCTTAAAAATTGACAATTACAATTACCCATATCCTGTATTTGAAACAACAGAATTGGAATAAAAAAGATAAATGGAAATGGAATTAGAATAAAAGATAAATGTGGCTTCCTTAGAATAAAATATTGCTATTTAAAACACACAATTCTACTTTTTTTTTGGTACTGGGGATTGAACCCAGAGTGTTCTACCTCAGAACCTCTGACCTGGCCAGGTGTGGTAGCACTCACCTGTAATCCCAGTACTTGGGAGGCTGAGACAGGAGGATCACAGGTTCAAAGTCAGCCTCAGCAACTTAGCAAGACCCTGTTTCCCAATACAAAATAAAATAGGGCTGTAGCTCAGAGGTAGAATGCCACTGGGTTCAATCCACAGTATCAAACAAACAAACAACAACAAAAAAACCTCTGAGCTACACCCCTAGACCTTTTTTTTTTAAATAGTATCTCACTAAATTGCTAAGGGTCTTGCTAACTTGCTGAGGCTGACCACAGACCTGTGATCCTCCTGTCTCAGCCTCCCAAGTACTGGGATTGCAAGTATGCAGCACCATGACTAGCTCACAATTCTACCTTTATTATGTTCATTTTCTCTGTCTCTGTATCTTGTATCCTTTCCCCACCTTGGTTTTCTTTCTCATGTTTTGTTGTTGTTTAATTCTTTGGTGACAGAAAATGCATTCATTTCACTATTTATTTATTTGATTGATTGATTGATTATCCATTCATTATTGTAACCAACTTTCTCCCCAAATGGACTTGAAGCATTTTATAATTAAAATACAAATACGACAAAAAAGAATGTCTAGTTATAAAATTATTTTTAGCCGGGCGTGGTGGTGCACACTTGTAATCCCAGTACTTGGGAGGTGAAGACCGGAGGATCCGGGTTCGCGGCCAGCCTCAGCTACTTAGTGAGGTTCTCTGCAACTTTGTGAGACCCAGTTTCAAAATAAAGGATAAAAAATGGGGCCGGGGGTGTAGCTTGGAGGTAGAATGCCCCTGGGTCCAATCCCCGGTACCGCAAAAAAAAATTAAAAAAATTAAAAAAAAATTTAAAAATAAAATTATTTTTAGCCAGGTGGGCTGGCACACTCCTGTACTCCCAACTACTTGGGAAGCTGAGACAGGAGGATCACAAATTTGAGAACAACGTGGGCAACTAAGTGAGACCCTAGCTCAAAATATAAATTAAAAAGGGTTGGGGATGTAGCTCAGTGGTAGAGTGCTTGCCCAGCATATGCAAGGCCCTGGGTTCAATTTTCAGTATATATATTCATCAGTGTGTGTATATGTATATATACACATACATATATATCCATATCTATATAACACATATATATGCATGTGTATGTGTATGTGTGTATATATACAAACTATATATAAATATATATATGCAAACTGTATATATATATATACACAAACTTTATATATGTATAAACTAGTATGAAAGTCAGAACAGCACTTCCTAAGGTGTTTTGCTCCCCCTTGATTCTAAAGAGATAGTCAATCACTGGCTCTTTCCCTATTTGAAGCCTCCTTTGTCTTTTTTGTTTTTTTGTTGTTGTTTTTTTTTTTTTTTTTTT
>PVJS01053064.1:0-13409 GCA_004027185.1 Glis glis | reverse complement strand
CCTATTTTTTATGCTTTATTTTGAAACCGGGTCTCACGAGGTTGCGGAGGGCCTCACTAAGGAGAGAGAGAGAGAGACACAGAGAGAGACAGAGACAGAGACAGAGCGAGAGCTGAGGCTGGCCGCGAACCCGGATCCTCCGGTCTCAGCCTCCCAAAGTACTGGGATTACAAGCGTGCGCCACCACGCCCGGCTTATATATTGCTTTTTATATTTTATTTTTTCCTTATATGAAGATCTTGTTTAGCAGATGAATACTTACTATGTCAGATTTGAAATAAATCTTGCCAATCCACTAGAATATTTGTGAGAATGTCTTTTACTTATTTTTTATTTTTGCATAAATTAACCCTTGAAGGTCAAACTACAAACCAATAAAAACACAGAGGAAAAGACAGATAATGAGGGAATAGGACTTGGAAGAAGACATTTTTTAATAAATCATTTACATAGGTTTGACGTATGAGCCATGTGTCCACTTTATACATTAAAAAATTAAAAGAAAAATAGCAAGCCCCTGAATCAGAAGCAGAAATAAATGACCCTAACCATATGTGAAATTAATCATGTAGCCACACAAGACAGATTTATTCCAAGTGATCTTTGAGCCCAGGATTCTAACTCTACTTCCTAATTAGATGCTATTTGGACAAAAAGGACTCCAAAGTAATGTGAAATTTTACTCAACACTTTTTTTATTACTAGTACCAATTTTGACAGTATAGTTTTGAAAAACTTTTATATAGAGAAGGAATAAGCAAATAACTAAAGATGTTAACATTGTTGATAATAGAAACCTAGAGAGAAATTTGTAGGTCTTTTTTAATTATGAAAATAATTTTGAAATTAATATTGTTCTTCATTCATATTTCAAGTTAATTTTTGTAAAGAAGAGAATTTAAGATATTTCAGTAGTCTATATTACTTTGACTATTATCTCCTCAAAAATAATAAATGCATTTAGATAGTTATTTATATTAACGTGGCCATTCTCTCCATATTTTTTGCAGTTTTGTTTTATAACATGAGTTTGGATGTGAACAGAAAGGCAGAGTCTCCGTCAAGATTTTACTTTTCTTCAAATGGAACATCTGATGTGGTTATGGGAAGCATACAAGTGTCGAGCAGAAAAATTAACTGTAGGACCCATCAAGCATTTATGCGGGTAAAGGAAGCTATTTTTTTTTTATTAACAGAGAGATAAACTTCAAGATTTTCAATACAGTAAAAGCCTACTGCCTTGGTATTGTCTTATAAAATTTAGTAAAAAGCAAGCATTAACCTCTCCTGCACTGTGGCCCATTGTTCCATTTAAAGCATTAGACAGACCCAACCTGGATGACTCCAAGTCCATTTTGTGCAGCATCTTTATTTCACACTTATCACATTTGACTGTGCCATTATTTTGAAAGATTTGCCTTTTCCTTTCTGCAATGGCTATTTTCCTGTTCCCTTTAATCCACCTGCTTAGAAATGTACATTCTGAGCAGCTCTGCTGGGCCTCGGGTCTGTTCGTGGTCGGTTTTTAGGGCTGGGGGAGGTGGGGAGTTGGTTTGTTTTTCCTACGACTCCAGCAAAGCAGAATCCAACAGGACTGCTTTTGGATCGTGCCTCTGTCTCGGTGCCAGCTTTGTCAGCGATGTCAGTGGGAACTCGCACAGTTGTGGCATGGTGTAGGGATCATCTGTGGGCCAGGACGACAGCTCTCATGATGGTCTGGGGTATGTCCTGCCAAAGCACGGCCGATTTCATGTTTCTTTTATTAAAACACTCATTCCCAAACTGATCATCACGCTCCTCACATTGGTCAAATTTCAGCATAGGAAGCGGTGCCCGGTCTTTTTCATTAGGGAATGGTGTACTTCATCAGAAAATGTATTGTCACAAAAAAGCCAAACTATTCCCCAGAGCCCTTTCTGGGATTTCAAATAGTAGCCTCAGCTTAGAACTTAATTTTCCCTTAGACACTTATTCCAAGCAAATGCAAACAAGCATCGAGACTCCAATACACGCTGCAGTACTAATGGCAGTAATCCCACGCTCTTTCCTCATTTCCCTCAACGGTTTTTATCGTTTTACTAGAATAAAGCTATTAGATGGTGCAGAGCCAAAAGTATAGAATGATATTAATGTAGCCATCATTTATGCAGTGGGGATTAAAGAGGTTCTTTCTTTGCATCCTTCATAGATGTGGTTTTACTTATGTGAGTGAATGTTAGAGACAATTGCCAAGACCATTTTATTTTATTATTTTATTTTTTTAGATTTTTTTGGGAACTGAGGAATAAACCCAGGGGCATTCAACCTCTTTGCTACACCCCCAACCCTATTTTTTATTCTTTATTTTGAAACAGGGTCTCACTAAGTTCCGGAGGGCCTCACTAAGTAGCTGAGACTGGCTGCGAACCCGGATCCTCCTGTCTTAGCCTCCCAAGTACTGGGATTACAAGCGTGCGCCACCATGCCCGGCTTGAGATCATTTTAAAGGAATAAAAGGCCCAACATAAAAATATTACACACACACACACACACACACACACACACACACACATACACATAGTGTTAAGTTGTAAAAATTGCAGCAAATTGATCTGGCTTATTATTCCTATGTTTCTTTGCATTGTTTGAATCAATAAGGGATCATCCATTTTGTACGTTTTCTTCAGAACAAATTTAAGGCAGAAATTACAATTTAGAAGAGGTCTTTTGATTTTGTTGCACATATCGGCATAATATTACCATGGCTTTGAAGGTAATGGGATGCAATCATTGATTTGAGGCCATATTGTGAATAGCGCGTAGTGCTGGAATTGCTACCAAGCAGATACCTAAAAAAGTGATTGTTTCCTCTCGTATCTTTTCTTCCCTTCCTAAGTTACTTTGCTTTTGCTTGGGATACTTTTAAAACTCCAAAAAGGCAGGAGGTCAGCTGGGTATGGTAGTACATGCCTGTAATCCCAGTACTTGGGAGGCTGGGACAGGAGAATTGCAGGTTCCAGGCTAGCCTCAGCAACTTAGCAAGACCCTGTTTCAAAATTTTAAAAAATATATATATAAAATAGGGCTGGGGATATAGCTCAGGGGTACAATGCTCCTAGATTCAATCCCCAATACTAAAAATAAAAAAAAGAAAAACAGAAGGTTCCTTTAACCCTCTCATTTGCAGCACACCCAGGGAGGATGTGGAGACCAGAGAAGCAGCTCCCCCTGCTTTGACTCCATCAAGGAGCTCTAGCTATTGCCTAGGAAGGTGTGGGACTGCCCTGAGTTGCATTTTCCTCCTTCTACCAGCATGGTGGCCAAGGCATTGGGAAACATTAGCGCTCCTGTGCTTCTATAGTTGAAAGCACAAGACAACTACTGAATTCTTCTATCTTTCTAATAATAGTAGGAAAGAAGTTGGACAGTGGTTAGTTTACCTGGAAGCTCCCTTATTTCATAAAATGTACCCAGTATCAGGTGTTAACATGCATGTCCATTTTATCTCAGCACCCCTAACATGAGGTGACCCTGTTAATTATGTTCTCGAGCTCACAACCCCCAACCATCAGAGGACTCCCTGCCTGGTGGTTGAGCATGCTTTGCTTCTGTGATTGTCCCCATTGGCCACACCAATTGAACTCAACTTACACATTCTCTCAATTCTATAGATCTTACTAACTACCTATAATGTGTCAGAGTCTAAGACATTTATGTATTACCAGTGAACGAAACATAAAAGGATTCCTGCTTTCCTGGGGTTCATAGTTTGGGGGCGTGAGACAAACAATAACATGAGAAAAAAGGAAATTGTATAGCATTTTAGAAGATTATGTGGTGATGAAGTATAGGGGAAAGGAGAGCAGAGTTCAGGAAAGGGTGGAGTGCTGGGGAAGAAGGAGAGGCTGTAAGATACATAGGGCTGTTGTTGTAGGCCTCATTCATGGGTGATCTCTGAGAAAAGACTCAAAAGAAGTGAGGAGTTACCCATGTGAATATTTAGGGCAGTGGTTCTCAACTGCACAGTGCAACAGTAACACCTGTAGGGCTTTTAACACATGAATTCCTGGGCCCCATCTAACCTCTGCAGTGGGGCCTGAGAGTTTGCAATTCTGCCAAGCTCTCAGATGCTGCTGATGCCGCTTGGCTTGAGACCATACTTTGAAAACCTTTGGTCTAGGAGCAGATCCTCATGGTGAGAAGAGCTAGATACAAAGTCCTCAAGACAAGAGGCCAGATTATTTTAAGGAAAAATGGGAAGGCAGGGATATCTAGATAGATGAGCAAGGGGTGAATAGTTGGAACAGAGTCAGCTCATATGGAGCCTATGGCCTTCTCTCTGAGTGAAATGGGGATTTATTGGAGAGTTTTGAGCCAAGAATTGACATGATTTTTTCTTATTGCTCCAATATCCTCAGTGAAGTATGAAGCAGAGCCCTCAGCCTGCAAAGGGATGGGGGAAGTGGTGTTTGGAGTGTTCCAGGAGAAAGGGAGAATACAAAAGTACAGTATTGTTGTCAGAAGGTGCTGCGCTCATGGGCATGGGGATTAATCAGTGAGGTTGTGGTTCCTTCCAGTCACATTCAATCTTGCAGGTGGCAGTAACTGAAGAATTTCAGTTCACCCAGGCAGTGGTTTTTCCAAGAATGAAGCAAGTGAGGGACAAGCGAGTTGAGAGAGTATGCAAGGGGTGGCTATGTTTGGGGCCATGAAGTTTAAGCAGGGTAAAGAGGGGGAAGCTGACTTGGAGAGCTCAGTGTTGGAACTGAATATTAAAGGGAATGAGTTGGAAAGATCTCAGGTAATATAATATATAAAGGCCTCTGGAGACTGGAAATTGAAGAAAAGTGATTTAAAAAAATATTTTGCTCATAATTCTTTGATTATTTCATGCAACTATAAATTGTTCAGTCTAAGTTCACTTATATTTTTTTTAAAAAACGCTTTGTATCATTTGATAGTGAAGAATTTGGCTGTTTAAAAAAAACCCAGATCTCCTTATAAAACTTGAGCTTTTATTAAATCCTTCTCTTTTAATCAGATATTCTCTAGTTTAATATTCAAACTTGGAAAACAGGTGACATTTCAGACAATCTTTTCTTTTTTTTTTTTTGGTGGCACTGGAGATTGAACCCAGGGGCATTCTACCTCTGAACTATACCCCCAGCCCTATTTTATTTTTATTTTGAAACAGGGTCTCACTAGGTTAATGAGAGTCTCACTATTTGCTGAGACTGTCCTCAAACCTGCAATCCTCCTGTCTCAGCCTCCCAATTATTGGGATTACAAGCATGTGCCACCATGCCCAGCCAGACAATCTTATAAGCATCTAAAGCCAGGTGTGGTTAAGCTTGTAATCCTGTGCTTGGGAGGCTGAGATGGGAGAATCACAGGTTCGAGGCCAGCCTAAGCAACTTAGCTAGACCCTGTTTGAAAATAAAAAATAAAAAGGGCTAAGAGTATAGCTTGGAGGTAGAATGCCCTTGGGCTTATCCCACAGCACAACAACAACAACAATAATAATAATCACCATCATCATCATCATCATCACTAGCACATAAATTTTCTGACATGTTATTTTTTCTGGGACTATGTGTTCACTTATCTGGTGGGCAGGTGCATCCATTTTCTCATCTACTTTTTGTAATAAAACAATATCAAATAGGATTATTTTACTTGAATTGTTAAAATTTGTTTCTTATTAAGTAGAAAAGAAAAAGAAGTTGTTTTTATTTTGCTTGAAACACTATATTGTGTTTTAGCTGTTTGTAATTATACCAAGCTTTAGTTTTTGCTATTAGAGCCATAAAATTATTGGATCCCACTAAAATAGAATTTGGATTTGAGAGTTCATAAAAGGTTTCTATAACATAATGAAAGTGGCTAATTTTTATACTTTAGTGTTTTAACTATGTAAATCCTCTATTAAACATAACTTTTCCTCTATGAAAAGATGCTTCTCCATCCATATAAATGTGTGAAAATCAATCTGTCTTTGCTATATTCAGATATATAACTTTTTAAATCTGAGAGAATAATTAAGACAAGGAATGATTTTGAGACTGTTTTGATTTAGGGAAACCCAAACAATTTACAGCAGTTTTTAGAAATGTTAGAGCAGTCATGGTAGAAGATTTCCCTTAACATTTTGATAGATGATGTTTCTTGGTTGATCTTAATGGAATTTCTGCATCAAATTACTCACTGAGGCTAGGCATGGTGACATATGCCTGTAATCCCAGTACTTGGGAAGCTGAGGCAGTAGGATCACAGGTTCAAGGACAGCCTCGGCAGCAACCTAGTGAGATCCTGTTTAAACAAAAAATTAAAAAGGGCTGAGTGTAGCTTGGAGGTAGAATTCCTCTGGGTTCAATGTTCAATCCCCAGTAAAACACACACACACACACACACACACACACACACACACACACACACACTCACACTCACTGATACTTGAGAAGAGTACTACATTCAGGTCACAAATGAACCAACAAGATTACCTGTCTGCAGCATTTCCATTGGAGCTAGAAATACTTGCTTGGCACATTCACTGGCCCCATAAACATCCTGAAATCCAGTGAGTTCAGTGGCCCTGACATGCTATATTAAAATCATGAAATCGACCTGTCTACCTATGTAGTGGATTGGTTTATTCTTTTCTTTTCCTTGATTCCTCAAATTTCTGAATTGTGGGTTTCTGAAATACAAAGAATTAATTTTGTTATTCAAGCCTTTAGGCAACTTCTAAAATCCATCTGTGTTTGCTTTCTGTCACAGTGACCAAAATACCTAATAAGAACAACTTAGAGGAGGAAAGGTTTATGGTTTATGGCTCATGGTTTCAGAGGTTCAGTCCATGGTCAGCCTACTCCAAGGCAGAAACATCATGGTGGAAGGGCATGGCAGAGGAAAACTCAGGGTAGCCTGGAAAGTAGAGGCGGGAGGGGGTAAGGGGGAAGGAGAAAGGGAGATGGAGAGAGAGGAAGTGAGAAAGAGAAAGAAACAAGCCGGGCGTGGTGGCGCACGCTTGTAATCCCAGTACTTTGGGAGGCGGAGACTGGAGGATCCAGGTTCGTGGCCAGCCTCAGCTCACTCTTTCTCTCTCTCTCTCTTTCTCTCTCTCCCTGTCTCTCTCTCTCTCTCTCTCTCTCTCTCTCTCTCTACTTAGTGAGGCCCTCCACAACTTTGTGAGACCCAGTTTCAAAATAAAGTATAAAAAAAAAAATAGGGCCGGGGGTGTAGCGTGGAGGTAGAACGCCCCTGCGTTCAATCCCCTTACCGCAAAAAAAAAAAAAAGAAACAGCCCTCAAGGCCAACCCCCAGTGACCTACTTTCTCCAGCCATGCCCCACCTCAGAACCTTGCAGCATTGGGGACTATGTGTTCAGACATGAGCTTTTGGGGGGAAATTCCAGATTTAAACCATAACATCATCTTTTCCATAATAATTCCAAGAAAATGAATGCATATTTGATTAGTAAATATTTCATTTGTGTTATTGCTTATTTGACCTATTGCTTACATTGTTGAGTAATACGCGCACATAATTTAATGAAGTCTCAGTTGCTCCAAAGTAGTTATTTCTTTAACCATAGCACACCATGGACTGATCCATATTTGAATCCATTTCTGCTGAAAATCTAAGTGCAAACAAACTATATAACTATACTAATGTATTCTAGAAATGGATTATTATAGCACACGTGAATTCTTTGTTAGATTTTAAGGTCTTTGAAGCAGGATATTATCTATCGCATGTTTGTATTACTGTACTCCTATAGCTAGCACGATTCATTACAAAGGTGAGAAACTCAATAAATACTTAATAAATTTATGGATGCTGAATTCTCAGTGCTACTTCTATAAGGGAAAATTTGAGAGTATTCTATTCGTATAGTGGTTGGGGCATCTGTCTTGGGAGGAAGGTCTCTTCTCGGGAAGTTGTAGGGCCCGATGCCCAACAGTTCTCTATCACTTGAATCAACTTACTAGATAGAGTGATAAAGATTTCTTGGGATGGTGCTGATTTAGTTTTACATGTGATGTTGAATGCCGTGGTCTCACCTTCTCCAACTTCAACCCCACATTGGCACCAGAGGAACATTTCAAAAACACAAATATGGTCACAATTTTTGCTTAAAATACCTGTATGTAAGAGCCTCCCCACCCCCTTTTTAGTGTAGATTAGGTGGCCCTCCTTCCTCTGTACTTGAGCATGCATGTATTAGAATGCTCATTCCCCACACAACTGCAAGGGATTATGGGCTATAGACTGAGATGTAGGCATTTTCAGTTTTGCATCTGCAGACCTTTCTTGTACACAGTAGACCCATGAATAGATATCTTCAAATGTTTATACCTTGACATAATTTTTCACTTAATATTTTATAGATGTTTTGTCCCGCTCTTTAAATAAATTCCTTCAGTACATAAACACAGTAGGAGGACATGGGCCTACAGCTTTTCAAGTTGGCCAGAAATACAGATTTTCATGAAAGTCAAGCAAGAAGAAGACAGACTTTGGATAATTTTAGGCATGTGCTAATTTGCATGCTTGTGAGTGCCCTGGTTTATGTAATTGTCCATAGACATGTGGACAGTTACATTATTGATAATGGTACACGCTATCCAAATTAGAAATTTTAAGCAAATCTACATTTTTTCTCTCCCAAATACTTAATTTGTCACTTTAAGACATTTTTGTATTACAGCTTTTGTCCGTAGAGCTGTTAAAGTTAAGTAAGTGTGAATATCTGTCAAATACAGTTCTTACAAGAGTGCACATACATTTTATATATTGTGAGAAAAGCATAATTAATAGCTAATTAGGATAATGAAAGTAATATACACCAGATGTAGAGAAGACCTTGTGGAAAATTAGTATGAATTAGATAACATGTGATTTGGTCAAAGCAAGCTTGTGGAGAAGAATTAAAACAGTGGACATGTGGAGGGACAATCAGTGGCTGTCTAGCTCCTACACCTAGGGAATAATTTAATCAAGTTTGCTATTGTAATACTCGGGGCTTCAAGCTGTTTCATTTTCACAAGTGGATAACTTGGGATTTAGGTCTTGATTTGCAGCATTCCTAGATGGTCAAGGTTTCATGTTGAGATGAGCACTTATCAAGTAATTTAATAAAAGCATCTGTATGTAGAAGAATGGAAAAGTAATCAGACCTTGAGTGCCCTAATTCAGGCTCCAAATCTTCCAGATACCATTTGATCAATAGAAGTCTAACACTTGTTACAGCATTCACTTTCAATTTACTGTTCATTGGTTGGCAATTGTCCAATTTTCTTAGTCCTTCTAAATGTTCACCAGCATTTCTTATCTTAAGCAAAAAATTCAGAAACTCCTTGGTTGGCTTATACGGCTACATTTGGAGCATTATATATGCAATGATTAATAAGTATCATCACCATCATCATCATCATTCCTATTTTCAGATATATACAAAGTAATTTGCCCATGGTTACATAAATAAGTGATAGACCCAAGATTTGACCACTGGCTTTTAACCACTACATAGGTTATCATATATTGATGATAATGTAAGAAAAGAAAAATCATATTATTTTTGTTTCTGGTTATATAAAGGCATAGAATAAATGCAGCCCTTTATGGGGTGTGTATCATCTTTATTTACCTTGTGGATTTTTATCAAAAGTTACTATACATACCAGCAATAATCTATACAGTAGATATTGTTCCTATCCATTAGGGATTGTCGATTGAGGAGCTTTGAAAATATTCTGTTTTTATTTACTTTTAGGCAATGATGTTTAAGCCATATTCCAACTCTGGAATGACTATAGGTAAATAGAAACCTGGTCCACTGACATTATTCAGTAGGTGGTCTGTCAGTTATAGCATTATGGGTCTACCCTGAGGAGGTCACCAAGCAGAGATATGAACCTCAAGTGTGGCTTAAGATAATATATCTAGCTTGGGTAAGAACACTTGAGTCTCTTTCTTTAATGGTTGAGAAATCCATTCTTAGAATAGATTTAAATGGGCATGTGAAAAGTGGAGTCAAACAGCTTTAAATTTAAATGATTATAATAAAAGACATTAAATCTGTGACCAGTTCATCAAATTATCTTCTGCATATAAGTAATAATTTTAATTCCAAGAAAAATAAAGGCTGTATAGATTTTCTACACTAGTTCCTGTGCTTGTGAAGTTTTTACTGATTATAAACTGCCCCCTCAAATCTCAGGATTTAAAAATCAAATCTCAGTAATTAAAAATTACTTACTCAAAATTACTTAAATCTCAGTAATTAAAAATTACTTTTAATTTTTATTCTGCTTAAGATACTTATTCTGTAGATTTGACATCAACATATCTTATTTCATGTAATTTGTTGATTGAATTCTGTTATAAATCCTCATGGGTTACTTTATTAATAAAGTTTTACTAGCTGCCACCAGGCATGGTGGTACACACTTGTAATCCTAGTACTTGGGAGGCTGAAACAGGAAGCTAACAGGTTTCCAGCCAGCCTCAGCAATTAGTGAGGCCCTCCACAACTTAGTAAGACTCTGTTTCAAAATAAAAATAAAAAATAGGGTTGGGGTGCAGCTCAGAGGTAGAACTCCCCTGGGTTCAATCCCCAGTACCACAAACAACAACAACAATAAAACATATTAGCTTACGTTCTTAGATAAGGAAAAAGAGAAATCTACTTTGTACAATATGCTTTAGAAATCACATTTCTGTCTGGAGAGGTCTTGGACAAGTGCTTTCTAAGAGATGCCATGTTTTATATCTTATCTGACTCCATATATTTGTTTTCAGAGATTGGAGATTCCAGAGCACCATTACTATCTAATAACATGCTTATTTAATTGAATCCTGAATGCTTTCAAAGTTATTTTCTAGTTATTTTACCGAGTGTGGCAGCACACACCTGCAATCTCAGTACTTGGGAGTCTGACACAGGAGGATCACAGATTCGAGGGACACCCTCAGCAGTGTAGTGAGACGCTCAGGAAACTAGCAAAACCCTATTTCAAAACAAAAATTAAAAAAAGGGTGTGGGTTATGGCTTGGAAGTAGAAAGTCACTGAGTTCAAACCTCAGTACCACCAGAAAACAAAACAAAAAATAAACCTAAAACAAAACTTGTAACAACTGTAAGAAAATTCAATAAACTGGCCAGAATATAAATATACAAAGCTAATAAATGGTTCTTAATTTTATATATTTTGTGTTTGTCATAAGAAACACAAATGCTTTTGTACTGTGCGAAAACATGTATGTTCAATTTGTGTGTGTGTTGTGCTGGGTATTGAAGCCAGGGCCTCGCGCATGCTAGGCAAGTGCTCTACTACTGAGCTACATCCCCAGCTCTATGTTCTATGTTCATTTTTTTTTTTTTTTGCAGTACTGGGGATGGAACCCAGGGGCATTTTACCTCCAAGCTACACTCCCAGCCCTATTTTTTATTCTTTATTTTGAAACAGTCTCGCTAAGTTGAGGAGGGCCTCACTAAGTAGCTGAGGCTGGCCGCAAACCCGGATCCTCCAGTCTCAGCCTTCCAAGTACTGGGATTACAAGCATGTGCCACCACTCACAGCTTATGTTCATTTTTTTTAGCAATTTATCGAAAAGATAAGGATTTGCTTTGGCTTGTATTTAACCTTATGGAGGGAAGAACTTTTATGTTTTTTTATTAATTTTAATGCTTATTTTTATTATTAACTCATGTTTCTTAATTTCCTTAGAAAGATGTGCGGGACATCCTTACCCCAATTCAAATTGAAGCTGCTTACCACCTTGGGCATCATGTCATCAGCAAACGAAGTACAGAGGAGTTCCCACCACTCCAGCCAATTCTTCAGCAGAAGAAGGAAAAAGACATGATTTCAAAGACGGTAGGAATATTTTCCTTTGTTCAGAACATTACATGACATAACTAAATTATTTTTTTTTAAAGATGGCATAATTCTGAAGAAATAATCTATAAGTCTGGATTCTTTTTAAACCTTTCATGGATTTATAATAAAAATAGATTTCTGGTTATATCTTGTATTCTATATTTATTTGTATATTCTCTTTAGGATATTGAATTGAATATTTTTAAATACGCATTTAGCCATAACAGTAGTTTCCCATATATAGGAAATGTGAATTTTCTCTCCTGGATGCCTTGCCGGTGAAGAAAATAAATTACTAGGGAGAAACCCTACTGGATGTAAGTTGAATTCTTGAGCTAGTTATTCAGTGCTTCCTGTACTCTCATTTTATCCTCCGCTCTCTTTTTCAATCTTACTTTCTCTCACTGTGTCTCTCCCACTCTCCTATCCAGGGATTCATTCTGTCTTGTTGGTCCCTTGCTGAGTGCTATTGATTTACCAACATAAATTTACTTTATACAACAATTTCTCTTTTTAAATTTTCATAATATGCTTTTTAGCCACATTTCAAGATCAGTTACATTTTAAGATAGATCCTGAGTTCTAACTCCTGACCTGCTTTTTCTAAATTGTCCCAAAATATTTCAGTTTCACTGAAGATGCATTTATGTTTAGGGGTCACCTGATACAGATCTATACTGTCCAACATAGTCGATGGGCTGCATTGGGGGGTGGTGAAGGGAATTCATTAAAACACTCTCTAGCTAGGGGTAGTGGCACACGCCTGTAATCTCAGTACTTGGGACACTGAGGGAGGAGAATCACAAGGTTTGAAGCCAGCCTTAGCAACTTATTGAGGCTCTCGGCAACTTAGTGAGACCCTGTTTCCGAATAAAAAATAAAATAGGGCAGAGGTGTAGCTTGGAGGTAGAAGACCCCTAGGTTCAATCCCCAGCACTGGATAAAACAAACAAACACAAAACACTTTCTAATGGCATTCAGAATGTAAAAGATGAAAGGGACATTTAAAGATCTATATCATATCCTGTGCAGGGAAAATTGCCCCTATGCTACTTTAAGATATTTGAGTTTATAATCACCACTGCCTAGTCTAAAATACTGGATCAAATGAAGATAATAACTTAGGAGCAAATTTTCTCTATACTCATATGAAAATATTTATGGAAATCAAATTCTTTTACTCTTCTGTTGAATTTCAGTTTTCAGTATCAATTAACTTTAAATGTCTTTAATAACAAAAATATCAATATTGCAAGCATACAAGTGAAAACATTAACAATTTGTAGTTTTGTTCATCTGTACTTCAACTCTTAGAAAGCAACTTGCTTAGCCGCCGGGCGTGGTGGCGCACGCTTGTAATCCCAGTACTTTGGGAGGCGGAGACCAGAGGATCCGGGTTCGCGGCCAGCCTCAGCTCGCGCTCTCTCTCTCTCTCTCTCTCTCTCTCTCCCCCCGTCTCTCTCTCCCTTTCTACTTAGTGAGCCCCTCCGCAACTTCGTGAGACCTGGTTTCAAAATAAAGTATAAAAAAATAGGGCCGGGGGCG
>PVJS01053063.1:0-13412 GCA_004027185.1 Glis glis | reverse complement strand
ATATATATATATATATATATATATATACTATTGAGAGAAGTTTACATGGTTTGTCCAGATATATTTGGTTATTTTGCTTAAACAGATTAGCCCCATCTGTCATTTCTGAAGATCTACTATTAGATTACTATGAAGAATCCAAAGATAAGTCATGTCCCATGCAGATGAAGAGATTTAAATTATTTAAGACTTACTAACAAAGATCCTGAATTTAGTTAATTTTCTCAGGTTTACCCATTAAAGTCAGCCTAAGCCCCAGCAATAAAATTCTCTTAAAAAATGTAGAAATAGCAAGTGTGACAGCATTAGCATTCAGTGAAATTGATGACCTTAGTGAGTTAGGCTTACATAAGCCTAACAATAGGCAAACTCATTCCTGTAGTTCAAAGCTATGCTCAATGCAATTTTTCTTAATTGCTCAAGACACTCCAGTGTGACATTGGCTGCTTTGGCTGCTGTAGATTAAAGAATCAACTCATCGTATTTTACAGTTAAGACAATTGCTAATAAAAGAAGAGTGGTTGCATTAAAAAAAGTGTAGAGAGCTAGTAAAACTGAAGGCTCAAGGGGTCTATCTGTGCAAATCGTAAAGTCCATATTCTATACAAAGATTAGAAAGGGTGATTAAAGAGAAATTCATGATATGGTGGATTAACACAAAAGGTAAGAACTGAATGACATTGGGGGCATAGAGCACATATGAGTTCTATCAACAGAATTAATCTCCAATTCCCTTATCAAGTTAAAAAATTACTTATACTCTAAGTTGCCTTAATCTTTGTTTGCAAACACAGCTATAGTCAGCATAGTTTTAGAAACCTGATCATAACATTTCAATTTTTGTCCCCATGAAATGCTATCTGCTATGTTCGCAGGTTTTTGCTTTTGCTAATGTAGCCATTAATTTAGCAAATATGAATTTCTACTGTGTACTAGACACTTAAGAGTGTAGTGATTTTATATGATACCACAGTTAGGTCAGGACAAGTCAAGCCATCTTCTAATCAGAGATGCGTTGTGGTTCTTGTGCTAGCGTTGGTCTTCGATCATTTCCAGCACCCTCAATATCTAACTGACCAACCAGGTCAGTTGATTCTTTAATGAGCCACTTAGCAATTCTAAACCCAGTCTCATACAACACATCAACTGTGTTTCACTAGCTTATAAATTAGGAAAATTTAACCATGTTTAACCCACAGGAAAGAAACATTTTCTTAAATTAGTTATTTATAGAACAGGAATGTTTGTGTGGGGTGGAGTTTAGCAATTAATACAAGCAGTCCCCTTAATTTAATGTGGTTTATGTAAATTATACCCACCAAAGATGTAATTATTTATGTAGGAAGAGAAAAGAGGAAGTAGAAAGAGTTGGCAATTTTTTCCTTAAAAATACCCAATAGATTTCTGCTTATGTAATATTGGAGCACAGTAAAGAACAATTTTCAAAAAATTGTTTGAGGACTTAACAGCTTTGTTTAATCCAATCACATATTTGGATTCTGTTTCTTTACAATGATGAACAAGTCAGAGGAAAACCTATAGAGCAGCAAAGTTAGATTTTGAAGGAAAATTGCCTAGGAACTTGCCTTTGGGACTTACAACACTGCCCCTCATTATTTCAAATATTCTCCCTGGTGATGCTGTGAGAAGTACCCAAAAATGGCCTCAGATAGGAAACTAAGAAACAAACTGTTTTAGCCAAAAGAGCCCTGAGAATTGATGCTGTCTTAATGTCCTAAAGTCTTTCCCTGCAGGACAAGTCCAACCCCCAGGTGTGCTTTGCTTAGTTCCTGTTTTTAAACATCGTGTATAAGTTATGAACTTTAGATGGAGAGCATTTACTTTGAAATTACAAAGATGGTAATCTTCAACTTATTTAGAAAGATAAGACCTGGAGCATCTTCCTGCAATCCCTCGAGCATCCGGGACTGAGAAGCTGCATCCCCACTCGGAGAAGTCCTGCGATTCCCAGGGCTTCACAATCCCCAATAGCCACTTTTCCCTTTACATAACCTGCCTGGACTTGCTAGTCAGAGGGGTTTGCCATCCTTCTTTCATTTTCCCCCATGTAATTGTTTGGGTTAGGACGAGAAATAAGTTTTGCCTAAGTTTGTGGAAGGTAAAGCTCACTCACTCGTACTAAGCCATCATGTCTTTTCCCCCTTCTTATTTCTTATATATAAAAAAAATCCCAAAAACCTGAGCCAGGTGTTGTGTCACATGCCTGTAATCCCATTACTTGGCAGACTGAGACATGAGGATCACAGGTTCAAAGTCAGCAAGCGCTAACTTAGCCAGAACCTGTTTCCAAAAAAAAAAATATGGCTGGGGGTGTAAGTCAGAGGAAGAATGTCCATGAGTTCAATCTCCAGTACAAACAAAACAAAACCCTGTATACTAATTTTATTTATTTTTTTTTTTGCGGTACCGGGGATTGAATGCAGGGGCGTTCTACCTCCGCGCTACGCCCCCGGCCCTATTTTTTATACTTTATTTTGAAACCGGGTCTCACGAAGTTGCAGAGGGCCTCAGTGGGAAGAGAGAGAGAGAGAGAGAGACAGGGAGCGAGAGAGAGAGGGAGACAGAGAGAGAGAGAGAAAGAGAGAGAGAGAGAGAACGCTCTCCCGCACGCGCGTGCACAAGCTGAGGCTGGCCGCGAACCCAGATCCTCCGGTCTCCGCCTCCCAAAGTACTGGGATTACAAGCGTGTGCCACCACGCCCTGCTCTAATTTAAAAAAAAAGAAGTAAAACAGAACTGTTAAGTCCTCTAACAATTTTGTGAAAATTGTTCTTCACTGTGCTCCAATATTATATAAGCAGAAATCTATTAAGTATTTTTAAGAAAAAAATTGCCAACTCTTTCTACCTCCTCTTTTCCTACATAAAACATTAAGGTGAAGCTGGAGTCTCTATATAACTATCATGAAGCAACAATTATTGAGAGTAAAGGTCACGATATAACTATCAAAATCAGGAAAAATAGAAGAGCCTGATACGTAAAACCACTGTGGTTGCCTTTTGTAAAATGGATCAAATATAATCCTGATGGATAGACAAAATTTCCTTCCTCTCTCTCTCTCTCACACACACACACACACACACACACACACACACACACACATACATACGTCTTTGCAATTCCTATTTATTACTTTATTCAACAGGAAGTTACTAGTGCCCACTGTATGTCAGTTACAATACTGGCCTTGTTTCTGTCTGGGAGTGATGAAGATCAGACTGTAGCATATTGCTTCTGGATATTACAGGCTCATGAAAACCAATAAAGTCAGGCAGAATAGCAAGTGCTATGTAGACCTTAGTCCTCACAATGGGGCAGAAGCACTGTAAATGGGAATGCAGACTTTGAATGTGGGGAAATCTATTGTTATGTTGATAGAATTTTGAGATATGGCCACAAAGGTCTACAAACAATAAGAGATCTACTAAATAAATAAAATTGATGCTTGGGAGTACTGTGGTCAGTGTGTCAGTCTCACTTACACTACTTGTGCTGAAACATCATGTCCTGTTCATCAGAAATGTATAAAAACACTAGCCAACCAGCTTGCTTCTCCTGCCCCTGTGTACACACTGCTTGCTCCTGGATCAATCCAACAGCTGAGGGAGATCCTTGTATGTAGTTCATTAGAACATATAGGTGATAAATAGGAAGTAAGATATATCCTTTTGGAAGTAACTGTATATAAAATGATTCCCCTCAAATTGGGGAAAGGAAAACCTTGTTACCTTGCTCTGGAAACTAGAATTTTATCTGTGTATTTGTAACTTTGTGTGTGTGTGTGTGTGGTACTGGGGGTTAAACCTGGGTCATTTTACCTCTGGGCTACACCCCCAATCTTATTTTACTTTTTAAAACAGGGTCTCACTAAGTTGCAGAGGGCCTCACTAAGTTGCTGAAGCTGTCTGAAAACCTGTGATCCTCCTGTCTCAGTCTCCCAAATACTAGGATTACAAGCGGGTGCCACCACACTTGGCTTTGTATTTGCAATTTCTATGGGCTCCAGGTGCATGGACAGGAAGGAGGAACAGGAGAGCATGCAAGTTTGAAGGCATATCAGGGCCTGTTCTTTCCTTAGTGTGGACTAGTCAAAGGAGGAAGACCACATCTCTCATAGGAATAACCAATCTAATAAGCACCTCTCTAAACATTACTTGAAAAAAATGCAGTTCTAATGCTAGAACTTTAGGCACTGAAGCAAGCAGATGAGAATGCCACACCGACTCATAGGAAGCTTTCTGAACCTCTTCACACAGTCATACAATGATTAAACACATTCATTAGTTCTTTTGACAATAATTTAGCAGCTAGTATATCCCAGGCACTGTATGGGGTCTTCAGATATGGCTTGGCTATAGAGAGTGAAAATAATTAAACATATAACAAGATATATGCTGTGTTAAAAATAGTACATGATAAAAAATTAATAGAAAAGGACTGTGATAACTTGGGTGGGGATATGCCTTGTTTGTGCTGCTACAACAAAATACCCAAGGCTGGATAATTTATAAAGAACAGAAGTCAACTGGGCACAGTGGCACATGCCCGTAATACCAGTACTTGGGAGACTGAGACAGAAAGATCTCATGTTCAAGGCCAGCCTCAGTAATTTAGCAAAACTGTGTTTCAAAATAAAAACTAAAAAGAGTTGTGGGCGTAGCTCAGAGGTAGAATGCACATTGGTTCAATCCCCAGTACCAAAAGGGAAAAGAAAAAGAACAAAAATTAACTTTCACAGGTCTGAGTCAGGGAAGTGGAAGAGGAAGGCACTGCCATTGTGTCCAGTGAGGCCTTCTTGCTTGCATGCTCACATAGCAGAAGGCAGAAGGCCAAGCCAGAGAATACACTGGAAGGCTGCATGAAATCTCTTTTAAAAGGGCTTTAATCCCATTAATGATGAAAAGCCCCTCCTGGCTTCTTAAAGGGGCCACCACTTAATAGCATCGTATTGGAAACACCTGAATTTCAGGAGGGATAAAGTTTCACCATGATCTTTGATGAGACAAAAACATTCACCGCAGGAAGTGGCCAACCCAGTAAAGACTCTTTCAGCTTTTCCTTGGTGGTAAGAAGGAGGAACTTATTTGATGCTGTTTATGTGTCCAGACAGAGAACATGTAGCTTATCAAGAGAGATAAAAGCATTTTTTTTCCACTTAGGAGAAAAACAGAAGGCTGCACCAAAACAAGAAGAATGACAGGCTTTCACTAATTCTTTATATAACAGCAATCCTTTACGTACAGGATCTAAAAAATTTGAACTCACAGAAACAGAGATTAGAATGCTGGTTACCAAGAGTAATGTGGTCAAAATACAAAATTTCAGTTAGATTGGAAGAGTAAGTTCAGGAGATTTGTTGTATAGCATGGTGACTATATTTAATAACAGTATAGTATTTTCTTGAAAATTGCCAAGAGTGTAGGTTTTAAGTGTTTTCACTACAAAAATCATTAGCATTTGAAATAATCCATATTTTAATTAGCTCAACTAAGCCATTCCACAATGCATACATATTTTGAAAGATCATATTGAAGATGATACACATTATATTAAAGATGATAAAAACAACTTTGGTTTGTTAAAACAAAAGCAACCCAAAGGAACTATGTGGCCCTGTGTCAGTCATCCCATACGAACCTAAGTCAGCAAACTTGGAGCAAGAGTTCACCCATACTTCGCATAGAGTTTAACCGAATTCTAAAGCAAAGCAGTAATTGAAATCATCTGGAAGATCCCCACCATTTAGTTCTGTTCCTTTAGCACCTGCAAAGGTTGAATAGGCCAAGACTTTATATATTAATGGAGCAGAGACCTCCAGCTAGTTGGAAAACAAAGTAGTAACTGAGTTTGGGTGGAAGGAAGTGTTAGCTCAGGAATGTCTTGGAGACCGAGTTCGTGTTATTATGATTGTCCTCCTAGAACTGTGTCTTTCTAGTAGTGATATGAAGAAAGGAATAAAAATGTATTCAATGGCATGGAGAAAATGGAGTAAGTACGTAGTACAACATGAAGAATAAGAGTACTGATGGCAGGAAATGATGTATCTTTCCTGGCAGGTTTAGTGAATTAATGCTTACAAATGACCCTCGTGCCTGGGTCAAATGTCAAATGTAAGTGGGAGGAGCTCCTTATGTTACTTTCACTGAGTTTATTAATAACCCAAAGGGGTCGTAATGGTCTGTGATAGGATTAAGTGGCAATCAACAATCAAACTAAGATGAGGGTTTATTATAGGGGATGTTGTATTCAATAATTAATGTTAAATTCACAAGGTACACTTTAGAAACTATAGATTAAATACTGCTTTATTCATATTTTTATACTTCATATTTTCTGAATATATACTCCCTTGTTCTTTCATCTTAATGCAAATACTGAGAAAATAGACATAACCCCATCCTTCCTCCTGCATCTTTTCCTTATATTTGGCTTCCAACCAGACACCAGGTTTTCTCTCTACCTTAAATGCCTGCAGAAAGGGGTAGGTGCTATTAAGCTTATCAAGCAAATATCATATTTTCACCAGTAGAGAAGAACAAAGGCATATCGTTGGTTGTTGTTCACAAAATGCCATATGTGTCAATTTGAAGAACTTGTAGATTTACTGGCAAAAAATAGAGACAAAAAACTGTATATGATATTTTTCCATGTGGCCAGTGCTAATTCACAGACACAAAGAATTTCTATAGTATAAATGATACTCAGTTTCCTCTTTGATGGTATTGCTTTAGGAATGGATTTTTTTTTTTTTTTTTTTTGCTGTTGTTGATGTTGTACTGGGGTTTGAACCCAGGAGCATTTTACCTCCAAGCTACACCCCCAGCCATATTTTATTTTTTATTTGGAAATAGGATCTAAGTTGTGGAGGACCTTACTAAGTTGCTGAGGCTGGCTTCGAACCTTCAGTCCTCTTATCTCAGCCTCCCAGGTACTGGAATTACAGACATGTGCCACCATACCTGGCCCAAGAATGGATTTTGAATCAACCAATCTTACCACACAGAATTTTTGGCCTTTTAGTAGTGTTTATTCAGAAATTAATAGATAATTAAAAATGACTTTTAATTACCTCATCTTGAATGCACGTGTTGTGAAAAGAGTCCCCTGTTTGTGTGAGCATTCCAGGAAAACTCCATTTTTAAGTTTTTAAATTAGTAACATTTTTGACATGACAAATTATTTCTTAATCTTGAAAAATTAGCCTGAAGATAAAGGCGCATGCTGGCCTAGTAGCCAGAGCGGAGGATAAATGCCCTTGACATTTAGTAAGGATAATTGTATTTTTACCATTTTTGAATGAATGGATTATTAACTTGTAAACTTTATTTTTGGTTATAGTTTCTCCTTTTTTAATTCATTATACATATTGCTGCCAAATTGATTTTTCCATCTCATACATTTTATCATATAATCCCCCTACTGGAAAAAAGTAGAATGACTTCTGGTTGTAAATTATTTCTCTTCTTAAGGTGGTAAGTCCAGTCTTCTTACCTTGTGGTCCCACCTTGGTCCCCCAGCTTCATCTAACCTCTTCCTCCCCCATTACTTCCTGCGGTAGCAACGGTGAATTGTCTAGTCCTCATGCCTTCCCTCCTCCCCTGGGTGCCCTTGCAGGTGCCGTGGTTTTTCCCTTTTAGCAGCATTTAAGGACAAGGAAAAGAAGAAGAAAGAGAAGGGTGGGGAGAGGAAGAAAAAGGACCTGGGCAGGGAAGAAAAGAAGGAGACAAGAAAAGAAGATGATGGGGAAGAATGAGAGAGAGAGAGAGAGAGAGAGAGAGAGAATGAAAATATTTGTATTAATTTCTCAAGACTTAAATTATCAGTTCCCTCCCCAAGCCTTCACCAAATCCTCTGACAGCCCCATTCCACCATACCCTATACTGTGTTACCACCTAACCAAAGTCATATGGTATTGCAAAAAAACAAATTCAATATTTTTATTCTCCCTTACAGGTGATTAGAAATTCCAGGGAAGGTTCAGAATCTATAGTCTCTGTGTTCCACATCAACCAGTTATAGCTTGTTCTTGTTCTAAAGCTTTTTTTTAAAGAAAAATGAAGTGGGATCTATAAGTTCATTAAAAGAGAAATATAGAGCAGAAGAAAAACAAACAAAACAAAATGGATTTGTTCAACCCTGTTTATGTATTAGCCATAGACATCTAAATTATTCTTTCTAGTTGGTAAATTGGAAGAAAACTAACGATCCTGAAAATGAAAGGTAGAACTTTCTAATAAGATAGTGGGAACCCTTTATCCTCCGGTTTTCCCCCTTTTCCTTTTCACCCTGAATTATATTCTAAAATCTTCACCAACGTAGAAAGTTAATTTGTATCAAACAATTAGAAAGAAAGTAATTTTCATTTTCAAGGCTGTTTTAGGAAGTTTTTCTAACACTGTGATCAAAATATTGGACACAAACAACATAGAGGAGTGAAACTTTATTTGGTTCATGGTTTCAGAGGTACAGTCCATAGTTGGCTGACTCCAAGGCAGACATCATGGCAGCATGGCATGGTGAAGAAAGCTCAGCTCAACTCAATGGCAGCTGGAGCCAGAGAGAGAGAAAGGAAGGGACTAGGGATCGATAGTCCCCAAGGACACGCTGCCAGTCACCTACCTCCTCCAACCATGCCCCTTCTGATCAATGTACCACCCAGTAAATCCATCTGAATTATTAATGCTTCAGTGGATTTAGAACCCTGATTCAATTATTTCAACTTGGAATATTGTTGCATCAGGGACTTTCAACACATGAAACTTTGGGGGGGGGATTCCAAACCCAAACTATAACAAAGACAAATAATTGGAAAGAGAGAGGACCTGATTGTTAGAAATGGCTTAGACCCCAAATACACCAATACAGAAAGAATGAATACGATGAGGAAGAGCCTCAAGGTATATAATGCTGTCGGCCAGTCAGAGTGATGATGGATACATCTGCTTCATCAACTTTGATCCTGTCATATAGGGCTTGGGAAAAGAGAAAGATAATGTGTTCTTCTATATATATTCTCTAGCCTCTGTTAGCTCATTAAGTCCCAAGTTTTGAGCCGGGCGTGGTGGCGCACGCTTGTAATCCCAGTACTTTGGGAGGCAGAGACCGGAGGATCCAGGTTCGCGGCCAGCCTCAGCTCTCGCTCTCTCTCCCCTGTCTTTCTCTCTCTCTCTCTCTCTCTCTCTCTCTCCTTAGTGAGGCCCTCCGCAACTTCGTGAGACCCGGTTTCAAAATAAAGCATAAAAAAATAGGGCCGGGGGTGTAGCGCGGAGGTAGAACGCCCCTGCGTTCAATCCTGGGTACCGCAAAAAAAAAAAAAAAAAAGTCCCAAGTTTTGATTCTGAGACTATTTCAATGAAACTGACAGGTGCATTAAAATAGGTTGGAATTCATAATTTAGAGTTTACATGTCTTTATTTTCATTAAGGTTAAAAACAGAGATTGTCCTATAGTATACTAAAAATTCTTTTACAAACTAAAAATATTACTGTAACTAAAATGAACAAATAGCTTCAATGGTTGAACAGACTTTTTAAGGCTTACCAATTTTCATTCTTTCTAACAACAAATTCTTTAAATTATCAAATTATGTAAAACAGATTTCTGATTCTTTTTTTAATTTTTTGTGGCACTGGGTATTGAACCCAGAGGTATTCTATCTTCAAGCTACACCCCCAGACCTATTTTATTTTTATTTTGAAACAGGGTCTCCCTAGGTTAAGTCTCACTACTTGCTAAGGCTGTCCTCAAACCTGTAACCCACCTGTCTCAGTCTCCCAAATATTGGGATTTCAAGCATGGACCACCACACTTGGCTACCTCTGATTCTTCTTAAAATAATTTGAAGTTTCTTCCACCCATACAGGGTAAGTAATGATTGTTTTTCAAAAATTTTTGGAGCACATTAGTAGCACATTAGTTCAATGACATCTGTAGGTTAAGAATATATCCTAAGACTTAGACATGTATGAATTCAAATCCAGACCCCATTACCTTGTGGTATTGGACAAGTCAATTTTTATCCTTAGGACCTGTTTTTTTTTTCTATGAGATAGAGGTGAATAAGAAAAATACCACATATTAATTGTGCACACCAGGCATTCTTCCAACTGCTTAGTATGAATTCATGCATCTAATTATCCTAATAAGTTTATGATTTAAGTACAATTATTCTACCTACCCATTTTAAAGATGGGAAACTGAGAACCAATGAAATTATGAATCATTTGGTAAATGAAGTATATGGAACAGTTCTGGTATACAGTAGGCAGTCAATAGTTGGGAATAGATATTGTTTGTTTCTATTATTCATACATTAGGCTGGGATCTCCAGAGAAACAAAGACATAAACAGAGACCCAGGAAAGCTAATGGTGTAAGTTCCTGTCTGAGTCTAAATATGAAGGCAGCAAATGACAGATACTTGTCCTTGATGACAGCCAAGCAAAGAGAGAGAGAGAGAGAGAGAGAGAGAGAGAGAGAGAAAGAGAGAGAGAATTCTCTTATTCTACATCCTGTTCTTTTTTTTTTTTGCGGTACTGGGGATTGAACCCAGGGGTGTTCTACCTCTGCGCTACACCCCTGGCCCTACTTTTTTTATACTTTATTTTGAAACCGGTCTCACAAAGTTGCGGAGGGCCTCACTAGGTAGAGAGAGAGAGAGAGAGACAGAGAGAGACAGGGTGAGAGACAGAGAGACACACCCAGAAATAATGTCTAATCAAATGGTGAGCAACCTGCCTCCCTGTCAAGTTGATACATAAAATTAACCACGATTCATTATGGCAATTTCAAAGAAAGAAAATATGAGAGAAACCATTTAAAAATGAATTCTTAAGGTAAAAGTCATAATTATATTTTACAAGGGACACAGAGAGGGAGAAAGGACAGATGAAAATGGAGTGTGGTCCATACTTCACACACGGTAAACATTTATTCAGTGAATAATTGAGAACATCATTTAATAAGAGCTGGGTATTCTAAATTTAGAATTTTGTAGCAGCAAACAAAAGGACAAAATAGGAAAGGACATCTAAAGAGAAAAGAAAAAAAATAGTAAAAATAGAACAAAGGAGATAACCACAAAGGAGATATCTGCCTAACTTGTGTATTTGCGATAGCTACAAGTACAGGTATGGACTATTTTAATCAGACAAGCAAAACTTAAAAAATTGTTTAATTTAAGTTAAAAAAACAATTTAAAAATGTTCTTAGGGCAATAACAATGGCTCTACAGAAAAAAATATCAAATTCTAGCTCCTCGTGTTTTACCCACTACCATCCATTCTCATTAGTATTCTAAGTAAGCTTGTAAACCAATACATCTGTCATCTGCATTCTTAAAAATGTCTTAGGGAAGCTCTGCTATCATAGTGAAATCCAGCTCCTTGGAATCCTTTTAAATGCTCTTAACATTTTTCTTACTCTAAATTTCCAGCCTCATTTCCTTTCCCTGTTTTCTTCATTCTAGCCACAATTAAGTAAGCATAATTTACCGAAGACATAATGTATATGCCGTTTACTTTCATTCCTTCTCTTGTCTAAATGATCCCATCTCCCCTTTTCTGACTGGTGGGCTCTATTCCAGAGAAGTCAAGTTTATGTTGGTGACAAATCAGGAATGACAATAACATGGGGAAGATGAGGAGAGTAACGGGGATCATAGCTTTCTTATAGAGTATCTGCATTATCTATTTTGGCCTAACACTGGGAAGATGTCTTAACTGCATATTTCATGTAATTCTTACAGTAAACATAATTTCTCTTATCTATATCTTATTGGGGAAATTATATTGTAGGGAAATTGAATGACTTTTCCAGAGTTACCCAGTTAATAAGAATGGTTCTAATTCAGTCCAAATACAAAACTCACTTTGCAAACTACCAAAATTGATTTTTCTAAGAACCCCCCCCTTCTTTTATGGTACTGGGGATTGAACCCAGGGGCATTCTACCTCGTAGCTACACCCCCAGCCCTATTTTTTTATTCTTTATTTTGAAACAGGGTCTCACTAAGTTGCAGAGGGCTTCACTAAGTAGCTGAGGCTGGCTGTGAACCCGAATCCTCCCGTCTCAGCCTCCCCGAGTATTGGGATTACAAGCGTGCACCACCATGCCTGGCTCTAAGAACACTTTTATTAATAATAAAATTTAAAACTCATAGATCCCTGTAATATATTCTCTATATTACAATTAATTATAACAGTATTATTTATACATTAATCTTCTGAATTTAATTTTCAATTTCTTTAATCTAGGGACGAGTTCCATCCACCCTACTTCCCCCATGCCCTGCAAAGTGTTAGATTCATCATTATCACATCATAATCTTTTATTAACTTAAACAAATATAAAAACAAATTCTAAGTAAACATAATGAAGGCAACAAATCTAACAGTAAAAATAAGAAATCAAAGCAAATTGCCTTTGCCATTTTGAAAATTAGAAGAGATAAAACTTTATTAAAATCCCATTCTAGAGGAATGTCAGAGGGCATATATATTGAATGAAAATGATTTCTTTCTCTTAATTATTATTTGGGGAAAAAAATCTTTGAAAAGAGAAGTGTCAAAGATCTAAAAACAGAAAGATCAAGAGATAATGCCACATTGACTAAGTGATTACCAAAGTAAACAGAGCAGTTAATGAAGCATTATTTAATGTTTGGGGTGATTCTGTCTCAGTCATAAAAGACGTGAAAATTAAATAATATGCTTTATATAATCATCAACAGGGAATACAGCATGCTTCTTCCTACACCATTTTTTTTTAAATGAACCCCTTGCATGAATGCCCATTAAGAGGCAAGATAGTGTTTTTTAATTGTCTGTAGACCAATCAATATCTTTCAATCCCAATGTGTAACCTCTTTGTCACCATTAAGACAGCAGAGGGCAAAGGAAATGCAATAAATGTTAGCTCGTACAAGATGAAGTAGCTGGTGGACTCATTAGAGTAATTATCAGGGATACAGAGAGCTGTCTCCAGACATCAATCCCCACAACTTTGACCTTCATGAAATTCAGCTCAATTATTCTAATTTTAAAAAAATTATATTTATTCTCTAGTTTCTTTTGTCTCTTTCAGGATTTATTTTCATATTAACCTTACAAGTAGATAGTTGGAGAGAAATGAATGCTTCTTTTTTGTTTGTTTGTTTTGGAAATTCACTCTTTGATTATTGAAATGTATTCAACTGGAGGTAGAAGTGGGTTACAATTCACACTTCAGTATCACTTTATACTAAAGCATGTTACCATTAACTATTTTAATATGTCTTCCAAATGCATAACTTCTTTAAATATCTTTAATTATATGCGTTTGGCCAAATAAGTGCAGTTGAGAGTTTTTTTTTTTGTGTGTGTGTATGTGTGTGTGCGTGCGTGCGTGCATGCGT
>PVJS01053062.1:0-13401 GCA_004027185.1 Glis glis | reverse complement strand
AATCCCCAGTACCGCAAAAAAAAAAAAAAAAAAACAGGTTGATGGGAGAAGGCACACAACCATTATGTAAGAGTTCTTGTGCAAGTGAATGATAGAAAGAACAGAACTGACTATGCTCAGCCTTTTCCTTTGTCTGCCTTTTCTTTGATAAATTTATGAACAATGAAATTGTAGAAAATAGAGGGAGAAAGAAAAGAAACAAGGGCTCTGAATAATGCACAATTTGGATGATCAAAACTGTACTAACCAAGTTAGTAAGATTTTTTTTCAGTTCAAGAATACAATACCTTCTTATTTTGAAAAGAGGTTAGCATTTAATTGGTTTCTTTGTTTTCGGAGGTTCTATTTGGGTGACTTAGAGTGACCATTTTTTAAAATCAGTATCGATTTAAGTAAATGGAGATAAGGATACTCCAATCTACAGTTACAGTTAGATAGCATTTCTTAGATAAAGAATGAAAAGAAACTCTGAAAAATACTTCTTGAAATGTGAGGAAAAGGAAATTGAAGACTTGCTGTAATTCTTTTTTGTTCTATTTATTTACATATTTATTTAGTACTGGGGATTGAACCCAGGGGCATTCTACCTCTGGGCTACACCCCCAGCCCTATGTTATTTTTTGTTTTGAAACAGGGTCTCACTAAATTGCTGAAGCTGGCTTTGAACCTGTGAACCTCCTGTCTCAGCCTCCCAAGTACTGGGATTACAGGAGTGTGCCACTGCAACCCGGTTACTTGCTGTAATTCTTTGAGTTTAACAAATAAGGAAGTGGGACTACTTTCTCTGCAAAGCTACCAAAAAGACACTGAATATTTCAAGATCCTTTTTATTATTTATTTATTTATTTATTCATTCATTCATTCATTTTTGTGGTACTGGGGATGGAGCCCAGAGGCATTCTACCTCCAGGCTACATCCCAGCCCTATTTTATTTTTTGTTTGGAAATGATCTTGCTAGGTTGATGAGAGTCCCACTACTTGCTGAGGCTGTCCATGCCCAGGTTCAAGATCCTTATAAAAGCTAACCTTAAATGGCTTTCTTTTTTGGTTTAGTCCCAGCCTAGTTATGCCTTAGATTAATTTCCAACCTATTAACACTCCTGTTAGTTCCTGTGGTTGACATCCAGCTTTACCCAGAAGGTAAAATAAATATGAGAATCATTTAAATAGAAAAATTAATGTTGAGCTGGGCATGGTAGCACACACCTGTAATCCCAGTACTTGGGAGTCTGAGACAGGAGGATCACGGGTTTGAGGCCAGCCTTAGCAACTTAGGGAGGCCCTGAGCAACTTAGCAAAACTCTGTTTCAAACTAAAAAACAAAATAGGTCTGAGTGTGTAGCTCAGAGGTAGAACACCCCTGGGTTCAATCCCCAGTACCAAATAATAATAATAATAATAATAATAATAATAATAATGTTGTTGTTGGAAAAAGTGGCCTCACTTAATTTCTATACTGAGCTATTTCTCTGCTAAAGCCAAGAAAAATTCTATATTTCTTTTTCTTTTTTCTTTTTTTGCAGTACTGGGGATTGAACCCAGGGGCATTCTACCTCTGAGTTACACCTTCAGCTCTATTTTTCATTCTTTATTTTAAAACAGGGTCTCACTAAGTTGTAGAGGGCCTCACTAAGTAGCTGAGGCTGGCCGAGAACCTGCGATCCTCCTGTCTCAGCCTCCCAAGTACTGGGATTACAAGCATACGCCACCACGCCCAGCTTCTATATTTCTATACTGAGTTATTTCTCTGCTAAGGCAGAGGAAAAAACAGTATTTCACTGTTTGGTATGTCCTTTACCTTCTAAGAGTATTTTATATTTTTGAGGAATTGTTCCAAAGCAACTCTGGCATCTCCTTGAATTATGACTGTTTTAAAATAGGTTTAAACCGGGCGTGGTGGCTCACGCTTGTAATCCCAGTACTTTGAGAAGTGGAGATCGGAGGATCCGGGTTCGCGGCCAGCCTCAGCTCCCTCTCTCTCTCTCTCTCTCCCTCTCTCTCTCTCTCTCTCTCTCTCTCTCTCTCTCTCTCTCTCTCTCTCTCTCTCTCTCTCTCTCTCTCTCTCTCTCTCTCTCTACTTAATGAGACTCTGCAACTTCGTGAGACCCAGTTTCAAAATAAAGTATAAAAAATAGGGCTGGGGGTGTAGCGCGGAGGAGGTAGAATGCCCCTGGGTTCAATCCCCGGTACCGCAAAAAAAAAAATTTAATTAATTAAAATAGGTTTAACCCTGGACCTTTGGCTAAATGTTGCTTTCCCCTGCTTGCAGTCACGGATGGCCTTGTGAATAGGAAAGTACTTTGTGTCCCCAGGCCAGTGAACTCATGTATGAATGATGAATGTCCACCGATGCCCTTCATCCTAAACTTTAAACTTTTATTTTATTTTTTTAGATGCAGGAAGCGACAAGAAGGGAAATGCCAAGTGACAACCACCAGGAAGATGGTAAATATTATACTCATTGAAGGCAGGCATGGTGGCCCACGCTTGTACAAATCCCAGTACTTGGGAGGCTGAGACAGGAAGATCCCAGGTTTGCAGCCAGCCTCAGATACTTAGTGAGGTCCTGTTTCAAAATAAAATAAAATAGGGCTGGGGTATAGCTCAGAATTAGAATGCCCCTGGGTTCACTCCCTAGCACCACTCACAAAAAAATATTTTGCTCATTGAGCATTTTTCCTCACACTATGATGAGATTGAGGGATGATAATGTCACAGCACTGCTGTTTGATCAACTCTTTTCTGCTTTTCTGAGGGGCTGCCTGGGATGCTCAGTGACCTGTGGGGCTTTTTTTGCTTAAAGAATGGATATTCTGACTTTCTTAATTCTTTTTGTATTGGCTAATTCTTCTCAACTTAGCAAGACCCTCAGCAATTTAGAGCTATCCTGTCTCAAAAATAAAAAAATAAGCTGGGCGTGGTGGGGCACGCTTGTAATCCCAGTACTTTGGGAGGCAGAGACTGGAGGATCCGGGTTCGCGGCCAGCCTCAGCTCTCTCGCTCTCTCTCTCCCTCTCTCTCTCTCTCTCTCTCTCTCCTTAGTGAGGCCCTCCGCAACTTCGTGAGACCCGGTTTCAAAATAAAGTATAAAAAATAGGGCCGGGGGCATAGTGCGGAGGTAGAACGCCCCTGGGTTCAATCCCCAGTACGGCAAAAAATAAATAAATAAATAAAATAATAAAAAAATAAAAAAAATAAAAGGGCTGGGGATGTAGCTCAGATTTAGAATGCCCTGGGTTCAGCCTTCAGTACCAGAGATGCGGGGGTGGGGGGAGAGAGAGAGAATGAATGCATATCATCTCACTTTTTTTTTTTTTTTTGCGGTACCGGGGATTGAACCCAGGGGCGTTCTACCTCCGCGCTACACCCCCGGCCCTATTTTTTATACTTTATTTTGAAACCGGGTCTCACGAAGTTGCGGAGGGCCTCACTAAGTAGAGAGAGAGAGAGAGAGAGAGAGAGAGAGAGAGCTGAGGCTGGCCGCAAGCCCGGATCCTCCAGTCTCTGCCTCCCAAAGTACTGGGATTACAATCATCTCACTTTTTAAATGTCTTCAACAACAATCGCTTCTCAGTCTTTTGGCTAAGATCAAGTGTAGTAAATGTCTTCAACAGGAGGATAGTCCGAATTATCTAATTTTTCATTACTTGAAACAGAAGTTCTTTGTTAGATTCTTTTTGTTACCTAAAGATATTGTTCTATAAGCCAGGTGTAGTGGCACACGCTTGTAATCCCAGTACTTGGAAGGCTGAGACAGGTTTACAGCCAGCTTCTGCAACTTAGTGAGACCCTGTTTCAAAATAAAAAATAAAATGGGGCTGAGGGTGTAGCTTGAAGGTAGACTGTCCCTGGATTCCATCCCTAGCACCACACACACACACATACACAAAATAAAAATAAAAATAAAAATAAAATAATAATAAATAATCATGGTCAGCCTCAGCAACTTAGTGAAGACCTCAACTTAGTGAGACCCTGTTTCAAAGGGAGCGTAGCTCAGGGCTAGAATGCCCCTAGGTTCCATCCCCAGTATCACCAAAAAAGAAAAAAGATATTGTTCTATGACCTTTACCACACTGTATATGTTGATGCTGGATAAAACATTAATGTTCTTATAGGTCTTTAAGAACATCAGAGTTAGAAGAGTTAATGTGACTAACTCAGCTACAGTATTTTGTTTTGTTTTGTAAGGAAGCCCTTCAAGCACACAAAGCTCTTAAAGCACCAAAAAGCACAGAGCCTTCTCTTGTTGTCTGCTGCTCTACCTGGAGATGGTAGATACAGCTATCTGAGAGAACTGTTTTATAGCTGAGTTAGTTCCTAGGCGGGGGATTTTCGTAAGTTTCGCATTCCCTACCCACTGGCTTAGGACAGTGGTTCCCAACGAGTGACCCTAGAGCCTCTGGATGGAGTCTGGGAGTGGGCTTAGCTCTATTGCAAGGAGTCTATGATGAATAGACCAACTACTGTCTATAGACTCAATACATACAATCACAACTATCGTCATGTGGTGGTACACCAAAAAAACTTTTCTGACATGAAATTACTATCTAGGAAACTGATCTTAGCCGGGTGTGGTGGCGCATGCCTGTAATCCCAGTACTTGGGAGGCTGAAACAGGAGGATCACAGATTCAAGGCCAGCCTCAGCAATTTAGCAGGGCTCTTAGCAACTTAGCGAGACCCTGTTTCCAAATAAAAAATAAAATAAGGCTAGGAGTGTAACTTGGAGGTAGAATGCCCCACCGTTCAATCCCCAGGATCATACATGAAAAGAAAAGAAAAGAAAAGAAAAGAAAAGAAAAGAAAAGAAAGAAGGAAGGAAGGAAGGAAGGGATTCTACAGTTGTAGAAGGAAATTCCTAGAGGATCTGATTGATTGTCTCTAAAATGTTACAAATTCTTTTTTTTTTTTTTTTTTTTGCGGTACCAGGGATTGAACCCAGGGGTGTTCTTCCTCTGCGCTACACCCCTGGCCCTATTTTTTTATGGTTTATTTTGAAACCGGGTCTCACAAAGTTGCGGAGGGCCTCACTAGGTAGAGAGAGAGAGAGACAGGGGGGAGGGGGAGAGCGAGAGCTGAGACTGGCAGAGAACCCGGTCTCCGCCTCCCAAAGTACTGGGATTACAAGTGTGCACCACCACGCACGGCCTACAAATTCTTTACTGCTTACACTGATGTCCCCCATGTTTTGTTGTTGGGAAGTCCTTTCATCACTCTGCGCTACCACTTATTAAAATTATTACCCACTTCTTCCTAAGAACCTTATCTGGTTCAGTGAACAGAGGTGCTCCAAGAACAATTCTCATTGTATTTTTTTCTTTTTTTCCCCCTTGGTGGTGATTAGAATTCAGACACTACTCACCTCGTCAGTCCACAGTCCGATCCCCAGAGAAGATGACTAGAGATGGGTTCCGAGTATCTTTTTTGGACAATAAGTCTTCAGGATCTTCTCCAGAAAAGGACTCAATGCCAAAACCTGACACTTATCAGCTCGCCCACGAGGCTTCATTGGGCAAACGCCTGGATGTGGGTGACTCAAGCCAGATTCATCCCTATCAGATCCCTTCCAATGTTGGTCTGGAAAATTATGATAGTCATTATCCTCAAACTCTATCCCTGCATGGAAGTCTTGGTAAAAGGCCTCAGAGAAACAAGAACTACCGAGAATATAGCACAAAGCCTTCAAATGACATAAAGGCCACCATGTCCCATTCCTGTGGAGACTTGCTGACTTCTCTGTCAAACCCTGACTCCAGCACTGGAAGACTTTTGAAGCTTAGTTCAGGTAATCGCTTCCTGTTAGCTTATGGATCGTTTTCCTAGGCATGAAGGTAGACAATGTAACTGGAAATTTCAGCATTAACATTTCTTAAATTGCATTTCAGGGTCACCAGTGGTGACCTATAGATTGAGCCAGAGAGAGCGGTGGAGGTGGTGAGAAATAGTCGAATTCCGACTATGTGCGGAAGATAACACCCATGATTTGCTGATAGACTGAGGAGGAAGTGTGGGAGAAAGAGGGTCAAAATGACCCCTAAAGCCGGGCATAGTGGAGCACGCCTGTAATCCCAGTACTTGAGAGGCTGAGACAGGAGGATCACAGGTTCGCCGCCAGCCTCAGCAAGTAGTATGCCTCTCATCAACATAGTGAGACCCTGTTTCAAAATAAAAATAAAATAGGGCTTGGGGTGTAGATTGGAGGTAGAATGCCCCTGGGCTCAATCCCCAGTGCTACACACAAAAAAAAGAGCTGGGCATGGTGGCGCACACTTGTAATCCCAGTACTTGGGAGGCTGAGACAGGAGGATTGCAGGTTCAAGTACAGCCTCAGCAAGTACTGAGACTCTCATCAAACTACCAAGACCCTGTTTCAAAATAAAAATTAAAAGCCGGGCGTGTTGGTGCATGCTTGTAATCCCAGTACTTGGGAGGCGGAGACCGGAGGATCTGGGTTCAAGGCCAACCTCGACTACTTAGTGAAGCCCTTCGGAACTTCGTGAGACCCGGTTTCAAAATAAAGGATAAAAATAGAGCTGGGGTGTAGCTTGGAGGAAGAACGCCCCTGGGTTCAATCCCCGGTACCGCAAAAAAAAAAAAAATTAAAAAATAGGACTGAGAGCTGGACATGGTGGCTCATGCTTGTAATCCCAGTACTTGGGAGGCTGAGACCTGAGGATCCGGGTTTGCGGCCAGCCTCAGCTACTTAGTGAGGCCCTCCGCAACTTAGTGAGACCCTGCTTCAAAATAAAGAATAAAAAATAGGGCTGGGGTGTAGCTCGGAGGTAGAATGTCTCTGTGTCCAATCCCCAGTACCACAAATAATAATAATAATAATAATAATAGGAAGAAGAAGAAGAAGAAGAAGAAGAAGAAGAAGAAGAAGAAGTAGTAGTAGTAGTAGTAGGCCGGGCGTGGTGGTGCACGCTTGTAATCCCAGTACTTGGGAGGCGGAGACTGGAGGATCTGGGTTTGCAGCCAGCGTCAGCTACTTAGTGAGGCCCTCCGCAACTTAGTGAGACCCTGCTTCAAAATAAAGAATAAAAAATAGGGCTGGGGTGTAGCTTGGAGGTAGAATGTCTCTGTGTCCAATCCCCAGTACCACAAATAATAATAATAATAATAATAATAATAGGAAGAAGAAGAAGAAGAAGAAGAAGTAGGCCGGGCGTGGTGGTGCACGCTTGTAATCCCAGTACTTGGGAGGTGTAGACTGGAGGATCCAAGTTTGCAGCCAGCCTCAGCTACTTAGTGAGACCTTCCGCAACTTCGTGAGACCCGGTTTCAAAATAAAGTATAAAAACTAGGGCCAGGAGTGTAGGTCAGAGGTAGAACGCCCCTGGGTCTAATCCCCGAAGAAGGAGGAGGAGGGCGGGAAGGGGAGGGGGAGGGGGAGGGGAGGGGGGAGGAGGAGGAGAAGGAGAAAGAAGAAGAAGAAGTAGAAGAAGAAGAAGAAGAAGAAGAAGAAGAAGAAGGGGAGGGGGAGGGGGAGGAGGAAGAGAAGAAAAATATCGAGAGTTTGGCTTTAGACATCTTAAGTTTGAAATGCATATTAAAACTTCCCAGAGATGCTGACTTGACAACTGGACATATTAGTCTGGAGTTCAAAGAAGAAGATATGGCTGAAAGTATAAATTTGGGAATTATAAGCATATGGATGGTGCTTCACCATGGCCAGTCATGGTGGTGCACGCCTGTAATCCCAGTACTTGGGAGGCTGAGACAGGAGGATCGCAGGTTGGAGATCAGCCTCAGCAACTTAGCGAGACTCTCAGCAACCTTGTGAAACCCTGTTTCAAAAAAAGGGGGGGCGGGGTTGGGGGTGTGCTTGGAGGCAGAAAAACAAGACAAAACAAAACAACCTGTGAGACTGGATAAGATCACACCTAGGGAGTAAATATAGATAGGAAAGAGGTCTGAGGACTGATCCTGAGCTCTCTGAGAACTAGAAGTTGAATAGAGGAGAAACCCCCATGGAGAGTGAGAGAGAAGCAGCCAGGAAGGCAGGAGAAGAGCCAGGAGGGAGGGTGGTCTGGGAGTCAGGTGAAGTGGGAGGAGAGAGTGCTGCCTCTGATGGAGAGAATGAGCTGGAACTGAAGCGTGACTAAGATACTTGGCAAAACAGAAGACATCAGTGAGCAGCTTCAGGGATGCCTCAGCGGAGTGAGCTTGAGAACACCTGGAAGTGAGGCCAGGGGCTACTTCAAGGAGTTTTGCGTAAAGGGGAGCAGAGCTATGGAACTGTAGCTAGAGGGGGGATGGGGTTCTGGGAGCTGGCTGGAAATTATCAGTAGGGGGCATATTGGTGATGCAGAAAAGAAAGGGAACAATTACAAGTAAAAAAAAAAAATCCGTGAGTAGTCAAGAAGAGATAATCTAGTCCTTCAGTGGAGAGGTTGGCATTAAATGAAGCACAGACAGTTTAGCACATCTAGTGTAACAAGAAGGAGGCTGAAGCCAGGAGTGGTGGCACACACCTGTAATCCCAGTACTTGGGAGGCTGAGACAGGAGGATTGCAGGTTCTAGGACAGCCTTAGCAAGTAGTGAGACTCTCAGCAACCTAGCAAGACCCTGTTTCAAAATGAAAATAAAAAAGGGCTGGGAGTGTAGCTCAGAGGTAGAATGTCCCTGGGTTCAATCCCCAGTAGCACGCGTACACACACACACACACACACACACACATAAGAGTAAACTGACCAGAGTAACATGTGACGAGAGATGGGCAGTACTAAGGGCCCAGACAAGATAGTGGTCCCGAGTTAAAGTGCAGAAGGTCAGAACAGATGCGTGGTCTTTTCTGGCCACGTTCTGCTCTGGTATAGGCTTGGAGCATGTGGACAGCTGAATTTAACCAGAATTGAGGTTTGGTCAGGTGAGGGAAGATTAAAAGGGTGCAGAGAGTTGAGAGTGTATGCTAGGGAGTAGTTTTTATGACCCTTGGACTCCAAGCTGGGTGCCAATGGAAGGGAGACTTGAGGGAGTCCAAGGGCCGGGTCATCTTCCAGCCTGTTTCCTCCACAGATCTGTATGCCACAACCCATTTCAACAGTGACCCTGCCCTGCTGGCCAATGTCGAGCAGCAGCTAGCCAGCAGCCTCAATGACTTAACACCAGCACACGGTCCTTTCCCAAAAAACGCTGTCCTGGGAAACTCGCTGCGGACCCTGCTGCTGCCTTCTGGGACTTCCGAAGACAGAGAGCTCCTAACCAAGAGGTCATTGAGCCCATCGAGGAGAGGGTTCAAACGGAAGGACAATATCCTCGCCAACCTGAATCCAAAGCCTGGCTTCCGAGATGCTACAGGCAGCGAGGCAAGTGTTGGCTTGTTTGTGTGTGCGCAAGAAACACATCGGGTGCAAGACTAGACTGGGGTTCTGTTGGATGGTTCTGACCAATCATGCTACAAGGGATTTTCAGAAGCTGGTGGCTAGTACTGCCAGACTCAAGCCTGTGATCCTTCTGCCCTTGGGAAGGTTTTCCCCCACTGCCACCATTTTCTCATTCAGAGCATAAACACGGTAGGGAAGTACTTTGATAGTAAGTGGCCCCCAAGGGTTTACCAACAAGAAGGAATGCAGAAATTGCAGGGGCCTCTGGGTTGGCTAAAGATCTCTGTAGCATCAATGTTTATAATCTCATCGTGTTTACACATTTTTTTCAGCCACAAATGAGTAACTTACTTGAAATGGTTCTTATAAAAGCATTGCTTTACTTTTTTGTCTAGAAATGCAAATGATTTCTAAAATCTTTCCAAAGTAGCAACAAGCAGATGAATTAGATTACCCAAGGAATCTTTAGCTAATAGTGGCCCAGAGAATGAAGGAAAAATCAAGAACCATTCCCACATATACAATATAATTCGTTTTTACAGCCAGGTGTGATGGTGCACGCTTGTAATCCCAGTACTTGGGAGGCTGAGACAAGAGGATCTCAGGTTCGCAGCCAGCCTCAGCAACTTAGTGAGGCCCTCTGCAACTTAGTGAGAACCTGTTTCAAAATAAAGAATGAAAAATAGGGCTAGGGGTGTAGCTTGGAGGTAAAATGCCTCTGGATTCAATCCCCAGTACTGCCAAAAAAAAAATTCATTTTTACAAAATTGTGGTGTGATAGTGTTATACAATAAACCTTCAGTATTAAAATTGTGGTGCGATAGTATCATACAATAAACCTTCAATATTATCCAGTTCTTACTAAGGAGTTTTGCCCTGCCTTTGCACACATTTGCCATGGAGAATGCCCTCCACTGGCCTCTCTTATCTATTGGAATGTTAATTTTTACAAAAACCACAACTCTCAGGGCCCTCTCTTCCTCTGGGCCCATGGTCCTCGATCATATAAATCATTTGTCAGTCAATCACTTATTACCCTGCAAAGAAGTGGGATATTTAGTCAAAAACATATTTAGTCACTTATGTTTTTAGTTGTTGGAAATCTTTTTGCACATTTGGGATGAGTTTACAGGATTTTTGTTGTTAGTGGTGGTCTTTTTGTTTAGTTGGGTTTTTTGACTCTTTAAATACTTTTTTGACTCTTTAAATACTTCCTATTTAGTTTTCAGAATTTGAGGGTGGTTATAATTTTTGTGCACCAAAGGGGGCAGTCTTGTAATACTTTCTTTAGCTTTTGGTCTCGGTCTCTCTCTCTCTCTCTCTCTCTCTCTCTCTCTTCCATTCTCAGCCACCAATGTCTATTTTATCAGACAAAAACTCTAACTTTGGGTTAATGTGTTTAGTGTGAAGGCATAGCAACACTTAGGATATTTGGATGCCATATTACTAAGATGTTCTAGGAACTTTTTTTCAGTTCTATTTCATATTATATTGTTAAAAATCTCAATGTACTTTTCTGGTCTATCTTAAATACTCCTGTTTCTTTTTTTCTGTTAGACATTATTTTTCTTTACATGGAAAGCTTTCAAAGAGCTGCTTGAATATAAATATAAAGATAGCCTTTCTCTCTCTTTTTTTTCTTTTTTTTTTTTTTGAGGTGCTGGGGATAGAACCCAGGGCATACTAGGCAAACACTGTACCATTGAGCTAGTCCTCCATCTCCTGAATATAAATATAAAAGAAATATACTGTTCAGTTTCTGAAAGCTGTCAAAGAATTCCTAAAAAGAGAAGAGCATTAAAACTTAAAAAGTTTTTTTTAATTTTTTCGTGGTACTGGGGATGGAACGCAGGGGCCTTCTACCTCTGGGGTACACCCCTAGACCTATTTTATTTTTTATTTGGAACAGGGTCTCACTAAGTTGCTGAGAGCCTCACTAAGTAGCTGAGGCTGACTTCGAACCTGTGATCCTCCTATCTCAGCCTCCCAAGTACTGAGATTACAAGCGTGCAGCACCATGCCTGACTTAAAAAGTTATTTTAAAGATCCTAGCCGGGTGTGGTGGTGCACACTTGTAATCCCAGTACTTGGGAGACTGAGACAGGAGGATCCGGGTTCGTGGCCAGCCTCAGCTACTTAGTGAGGCCTCCGCAACTTAGTGAGACCCTGTTTCAAAATAAAGAATAAAAAATAGGGCTGGGGGTGTAGCTTGGAGGTAGAATGCCCCTGGGTTCAATCCCCAGTGACAAAAAAAGTAAATAAATAAAGGTCCTTTAAGGCACAGAGTTAAACTATACATGAATTTAAAATTAGAAAATTTTTATTTTACCAATTAACTTGAGGCACAAATTATAAAAATTAATGTAGATGCTGCTTTTGAAAAGCTATAAGGATAACTTGTTGAAAATTAAAAGACCTATGAAGAGCCAGACATGGTGGCACAAGCCTGTAATCCCAGTACTTGGGAGGTTGAGACAGGAGGATCTCAGGTTCAAGGAGAGCCCCAGCAAGTAGTGGGACTCTTATCAACCTAGCGAGACCCTGTCTCAAAATAAAAATTAAAAAATAGGGCTGGGGGTGTAGCTCAGAGGTAGAATGCCCCTGGGTTCAACCCCCAGTACCACACACACACACACACACACACACACACACACACACACGACCCATGAAAAGTAACAAAATTATTTCAAAAATTACCCCCACTCTCCCCAGATTGTGATAAATGAAAGTGCTGAAAGGCATATGTAAATTTCCAAGTTGCTCCATGATAGACACACAAAACCACAATTTCAATCCACAAAACACCAGTGACAGTAAATATTCACTATTGACAAGTTTCTATAAAGTGGCCTTGTAGTAGGACCAGACTTTCTGTGACTTTTCTCCCCGGTCAGGTTGTTATCTTTCACCTCTTCATATGGCCATCGTCCTTCAGTACTCTCAGGGCACATGATCAGTGCTCAGTACACATCTGCTGAATAAAGGTTTACCCCATTTGAAATGCCTTTCCCTGCCAATCATAGGCCAAACGTGTGACTCAAGTCATAAATGTCACTGCTTTTAGTGTTCTGTTTCATTAGCTAATTCATCATCCATAGTTTTTTTTTACATCAAAGAACCAAAGATTGAGAAATAACTTGGATGCTTTTAATTTATATCAGCTTTACTGAAGTCCATGAGTCTCCACAGAAAAGATTGAGAGACAGATTTGTACAGTAAAATTCATAATTATATAAATTATATAAATCTCAGGTCAGAACTTTTTAAAAAATTGTGGCCAGGGTTAGTGACACATGCCTGTAATCCCAGCTACTTGGGAGACTGATCATAAGTTTGAGGCCAGCCTCAGCAATTTAGAGAGATCCTGTCTCAAAATAAAAAAATAAAAAGGACTGGGGATGTATCTCAGTGATAAAGCACCTCTGGGTTCAATCCGTAGTACTAAAAAAAAGATTGTGAATTTTACTCTACAGATCTATACATTTGTCTATCCGTCTAGATATTTGTGATTCATACTGAATGAAAAACATCTTTAATCCTGGGTCCAACAATAACATTTAACATAATATTTAAAATGTTATAGGAAAGCTGGGCTGGTGGCACATGCCTATAATCCTACTACTTGGAAGGCTGAGACAGGAGGATTGCAGGTTCAAGGACAGCCTTGGCAAGTAGTGAGACTCTCATCAACCTAGTGAGACCCTGTTTCAAAAATTAAAATAACTCTCTCTCTCTCTCTCTCTCTCTCTCTCTCTCTCTCTCCTTCTCTCCCTCCCTCCCTAGTGAGGCCCTCTGCAACTTCGTGAGACCCGGTTTCAAAAATAAAGCATAAAAAAAATAGGGCAGGGGGTGTAGTGCGGAGGTAGAGCGCCCCCGGGTTCAATCCCCGGTACTGCAAAAAAAATAAATAGCCGGGTGTGGTGGCGCACGCTTGTAATCCCAGTACTTTGGGAGGCGGAGACCGGAGGATCCGAGTTTGCGGCCAACCTCAGCGCGCATGCGCGGCCGCGCGCGTACGATTTATCTCTCTCCTCTCTCTCCTCTCTCTCTCTCTCTCTCTCTCTCTCTCCC
>PVJS01053061.1:0-13410 GCA_004027185.1 Glis glis | reverse complement strand
AGAGAGAGAGAGAGAGAGAGAGAGAGAGCACAAGGGCTCTACTCTCACATCATGGAGGCCAGAAGCTAGACAGAAAGAGCAAAGGGAGATGGGACCATATATAGTACACAAGGACACACCTCAAAGGACCCCTCATCAACCAAGCCCCAACTCCAACATGGCTGCCTTGTCTCTGTGAGGTCTAAGGGGGCATTTTAATCCATACCATAACATGAATTGTTACTTTCTATTTTCTCGTGTTTTCTGACAGATAATCAAACTACACCTATCCACACTTTCTCTTTTACCCAGCCTGGACTTCATGAACCTCTCATCTGTTCCTATGATTTTTATTGTTTCTTATATTTTGATAACATGAAAACAGGTACATGTTCTTGTAGCCATCACACCTCAGATAAAACCTGGATTATAAGAGGTACTCAATGAATATATGTTAAACAAATAATGTAATTATCACAGAGGAATTCTGGATCTTTGTTAAATTTTCTCCATTTGATTCTCTTAATAGAGTTACATATCTGAATGGAGTTAGCATATCTGAAAGGACCAACTGACATAGCACTGGTCTAATGAGGCTGTGGTAATGAGTCAAATCCTCAGCTAAACCAGATTGCTTTGTACTTCTACATGAAAATAAATAATATCCTAATCTTTGATCAACTATACCACTTACAATTTCTCTGACGATTGGATTTTATAAGATTAGTGCTTATAAATTCATTTCTTCCCTTCTGGGTGCTTAGCAACTTATTTTACTTGTTGGCCAGTAGAGATAAAGCATTTTCTTAGTCCATGGGTACATGCTCCAAAACAGCTAGATGTCTTATAGCAATGCATATTGCATGAAATAAATACTCCATAATTTATTGATTGGTAAGCATATTTTCTCATATATGTACTATAAAATACAAATGGTTGTATGAAATTTAGTAAATGGAACCATTACAAAGTAGTATTTTAAAATACTTTAATATTGTTTTCAAATATAAAACCTTCAAATAACAAAATACTTTATTTATAAACATTTATCTATTTTGAATAATTCTGTAATGTAAGTAGGCCTTTATGAAATACATTGTCTCACTTACCCTAAAATTTTTCTGCAGTCCAGATATGTCCATGGCTCTGAAACCTCTATCCAGCTTCACTTCATTAGTCCTGGCAGACATGCTTCTGGCAATGGCAGACTAGTTGCTTTCAGAAAAATCCACCTACTGTAGACACCTAAAAATCTGGATAAAATATAAAAATAATATTATAGTATGAAATTATGCACAGAAGATATGCACAAAATTTTTACATATTACAAGAACTACAAATTAGATTTCAGTGTTTGTAAAATGGGGGGGGGGTTCTGTTAAACAACTCAGGTATTCCATTGAAAACCTGAACAGCTATCATCTAAGGATAAAACTGAGTAGACAAACCTTCACAGGAACATTCAAAACCTCATTGATTAGGGAAACAGAATTTTAAATTTCTGCATCTAGCTATTTACCAGAATCAAAATTAATCTCTAGAGAAAATTTACATCTAGAAACTCAATTTTTTCTGCAATTTTTTATGTAACCCTTGGCTTTCAATAATATATAATAAATTATACACAAAGACATGACTTTACAAAATAAAGAAAATAGACTACAGAAGGTTCATATATTGGAGTTAATATGCAATGACTAAAGAATAATTATACTATTATATTTAAGGAAGCTAAACATAAAGCAAAATTTTGTAGAGAACTAGAAGGTAAAAATTAAGGATCATATATAAATTCTAGAATTAAAATAAGTTAATTGAAAATAACTCAAAAATAAGTTTAACCAAGTGGATACAAATTAAGAACAAAAAAGAGCCAGGCATGGTGGTACACACCTGTAATCCCAGTACTTGGGAGACAGGAGGACTGCAGGTTTGCAGCCAGCCTCAGAAACTTAGTGAGACCCATAGACCCTCTTTCAAAATTAAAAAAACACAGAGTTTTTGCATACCCATGGGTTCCATCCCAGGTACTGTTAAAAAAAAGAAGAAAAAAATAGTCAAATAGTAAATTGAAGATTAGCCTGAAAAAATACTCTTCATGAAGCACAGAGGATCAAAAAGAGATGAATGATGAATATAAGGGCTTAACATTAGGCATAGGCCTTAGAAATTCCACACTTGTGTAAATGTATTGCAGTCTGCCTTTGTTGCTACTTGAGACTGCACTTGGATTAGAGGAGCTATGAATTATCATTTAGGACTTGGGCCCACAGTAACAGAATGATAATCAGTGGTGAAAACTAAGGATATATCTTTGTATCAAAATGACCTATACATATTTTGACTCTTATCTTTTTTATCTTTTGCAGCTATATATGCCCTGTTTGAATGAGAGAAGAACAAACTTTGTATATACTTTGATATCAGTTAGGCCTCCTGATAAAATCAAGGTGCCTTATCTACTGGATTTCTTGCCATTGAACCTGCATCCATAATTGGGGGCTACAATAAAAATTCAGAAAATTACATAACCAATATATTGTGTATGATGGATATATGGTTGGAGAGGAAAAGGAAAACTGGATAGAAATAATACTGAAGAGGTAATAGCTAAAATATTACAAACCAATAAAAATCATTGAGCCATAAACTCAAGATCTACTATAAACCTAACAATATGAATACAAATAAACAACATCTTTGCACATCAAAGGAACTTTTATAAGCAAAAGACAAAGTGAAAGTATTAAATCCAGAAGGAAAAGGGGGCATATTAACATCGAAGAAGCAACAATATCACTATGTATAACTTATCAACAGAAAAAACACACAATGATATTTTTGGAGTTCTAAAGAAGCACTGAAAGAAAATAGTTGCTAACCTATACTTCTATAAACAGCAAGAAGACCCTTCAATGACATCAACATTCTATTTCTGATTTAGATAAAGTAGCAGGCATCCGATGAGCCTTTGTACCAAGAAAAATTATAATGATATGTAAAAGAGAGTGGTTTAAAGGCATCAGAAAGCACCTAAGGTAGTCAAGACTTAAGGGATCAAGTTCCCAGGGGCAATAGGGGCACAGTGGAATATAAGACATGAAAAGCCCTAATTGAAAATATCAGAGTATACCCCAGACTTGCAATACTTGAAGCATCAATCTCAAAGACAGAGTAAAGTCACACTGGAGTAAGACCTAAAATTGTGATTATTACCCTTTTAGGACATTTGCTAATTCTGTTTTGGAGCATGAAAACTAACAGGTCACAGATTTATTGAGCTTGCAGCTGCTTTACTTGGATTGGAAGACAGATATCAGAGTTTAGGGCCACCAGAAAATCTATAATTCAAGGGTCAAACCTCAGAGTAAAGGGAACTATAGAGACATTAGCCCAACATAGTATACACAAATTTCCTCTAAGGCATTTTTTTTGAAGTCTCAAACTGTACTTGTGTGGAGGGTTATTCTGAGAAACAAAACTAAAAGCAAGTATAAGAGGTAAAAAACTAAGCAGAGATTTCAGCAGTGTTTTGGAACTGAGAAGACAAAAATTAGAGCCCAGATCCTATAAAGGAAGAAGCACTCTAGTAAATGAACAAAGCTTGCCTACTGGTGACACCCTGAAAAGGATACATCTCAGAGAAAGGAAAAAATGTAAGTAGACCAGCTTCCATAGGATCAAGGTGAGTTGACCATACTCTGTCCTCCTTCAAAAAGAAAGTAACTCTTTTCCAGAGGAAGGTAATAGGATTCAGAGCCTCTATTTTTTCATGTACAATGTCCAATAAGTATTCAATAAAAAATGAACAGGCATGGCTTAAAACAAGAAAAACAGAGTGAAACTCAAAAGAAAATCAGTCAACAGAAAGAGACCCACTGGTGATCCAGATATTGAAGTTATCAGACACAGACTTATAAATAACTATTATGACTATCGTCAAGAATATAGACAAAATATGGATAATTCCACAGATAAATATGCAATATAAAGGATAAAATGGATATCATAGAAATAAAAGCTTGCTCCTAAGATTTCCGTAGGTTTGATATCAGATCAGATCGAGTAGAATAGAGGAATGAGGAACTGAAAAACAGATCAGTACAAAATTTACAAAATTAAGCATAGAGAGAAAAGCATGAAAAATACAAAATGTCTATTTTATGTGTAACTGGACTCTAGGAAGAAGATAAGTGAATGGATCCAAAAATATTAGGGACAACGTTAGTCAGTAATTTTCCCAAAATGATGAATACCACCAACCATAAATAAGATATCCTATACACATACACACATGTGCATACACACACTCACATATACATACCTGTTAACTCTTCCAAAAATCAAAGGAAATGTCAAAACCATCTGAAGGAAAATTTTAAAGATCCAGTGCCTTCAAAAGAATACCAATAAACTTAACAGTTGATTTTTTTATAGAAAAGATGGAAGTGCGAATGAATTGAAATTCTTTAAAGGACTGACAGCAAATTGCTACAATCTAATCATTCGATTTATAGTGGCAATATCCTTCATACATGATGTGCAGGCAAAATAAAATATCTCCGGATAGACAAAAGGTGAAAAAGTTAATTACTATCAGAACTACACTAAAAACCTTACTAAAGAAGGAAATATTTATAAAAGGAAAATGATGTAAAGAAAAAGTACAGTAATGTAAAATATGAAGAATTCCTGAAAGGATAAATTCAAAATGGATATTGATAATTAAAGCAACAATGATACTGAATTATATGCTTTTAAATATATGTTGAATCAAAATTCTTGGCAACAATATAAAAAATGTAAAAGGAGGGTGAATAGAAGTAAAGTATTAGTAGGACCTTATATTATGTGAGAAGTAGGAAAAGTACTAATTTATATTATACTTTAATGAAAAGGAATGCATATTGTAATCTTTAGAGTAACCATTAAATAAAGTAAAATGATTTATTCCTAATATTAACAAAATTAATAATAGAATAAAAATCACTTGATTAATCCGAAAGAATCCAAGAAGAGAGAGAGAGAAAAAAAGAGAAACATAGGCATGATATGCCAAAAAGAAAGTACATGGTAAATTTGTAGATATAAACCAACATATATTGGTAATTATGTTAAATTAAATGACTATAGATCAAATAAAAAACAAATATTGTCAGACTAAAAATTAAAATAAAACCCCAATACATGCAGCTTGCCAGAGACAGACTTAAATAAGAGGAAATATAAAACTTGAAACTAAGAGGTTAGAAAAATATGCCATGCATATAACTAATGCAATGAAAGCTAATATAATGGTATTAACATTAGATACTTTAAGGTAAGCACATAGGGAAAAGATTAAGAGACAAATTTTATAATGATAAAATGACAATTCAACAGCAAAGAATAATTCTAAATTTGCATGCACCTAATAACATAGTTCATATACTACTTATACTATACATTAGCAGAAAAGGAGAAATGCACAAAAAGAGCAGAAGACATTAATATACCTTTCTCACTAAGTGACAAAACAAGCAGACAAAAACCTTGTATGAAATAGAAGATATAAACAAATTGTCTTATTTGGGCTTTCCCAAAAGCAGTTCAGAAGATAAATATGTAAATGCTAGTCATTGATTTAGGAGGTCTAGGGAAAACTAGACTGGGGAATTGTTAAAGGAAAGAAAGGCCAACTACTAGTATGTACTTCTCTGAATGGTAGAGAATTTGGGGGGGGGCTCATCGCTAAGAAAAAGTAATTTAAAAACTTCCTCACTATTATTGAAACCAAGGGATAAAGAATAGCTGTATTTATACAGCTACATCCAAGAGTCATCAGTTAAGGGCTTTTCTTTGTAGGTATGTATTCTCCAACACCATTGGCCTGCCCTGTGCACATGAGTAGCACAACATCCTTCCTTTCTGCAAAAAGCCCTCAGGTACTGAAATTTGCCAGTAAGGCAGAAAACACAATGGAGCCGAGAGATAAGGATGAGAAACTGATAGCATCTGATACAGCAAGTAACAAAAATGACCTAATTGACATTTAGAGAACACCACACTGAAAAATTGTAGCATATATATTATTTCCAAGTATACATGGAACATTTATCAAAGTAGGCCATATACAGTGTCATAAAGCAAATCTCAACAAATTATAAATGATTAAAATCATACTGAATATGTTCATTGATCACAGGGAAATTAAATGAGAATTTAGAAAGAAAATGATAGTGAAAGCCACAAACATTTGATTTCTATACTCCAAAATAATCCACTGTTCCACCTGCAAGAAAAATTGACATCTTGTGTGGCAGAGAAGGTTGCCATGGGATAGAAAAAAAATCTATGGCAAGACATGGTAATAGGCCAAAGAAGAAAGTTAGTGTGTTAGTCAACTTTTAATTGCTGTGACCAAAATACCTGACAAGAACAACTTACAGGAGGAAAGATTTATTTTGATCATGATTTTAGAGGTTCAGTACATGGTAGTCTGGCCCCAAGGTAGAAACATCATGGTAGAAGGATGTAGTGGAAGAAAACTGCCAGGACAACAAAAGAGGAAGGGACCAGGGACAGATATAGTCCCCCAAACCATATCCCTAGTGACCTACTTCCTCCAGCCATGCACCATCTGCCTACAGTTAACACCCAGTAAATCCATTCAAATTATTAATCCACCAATGGGTTAATCTACTGATGAGGTTAGAGCCATATGATTCAATTATTTCAGCACTGAACATTGATGCATACCTTAATTGATGGACTTTTAAGGGAGAATTTCCATATCCAAACCATGAAAGGTAGTAATAAATCATGTTCCATGCAGAGGAAATAATAAGTGTGAAGGCTACAGAAGTCAGGGGAAATTTCCGGGAAGAAGCATCTTGTAATGAGTCACAAAAAAAAATCACTAAGATTTGGCTGAGCAAAGGCAAGGAAAAGCAAGGGCATTGCAGGTTGAAAGAACAATGAAAATAAAAAACAGAAATGGACACAAAATATTGATGACAGTGAACCTGAATGAATTCAAGACTGATGGGTAGCCATGCAGAATTAAGTTGAAGAAGTAGGATGAGATAACTGTATGGAGGGCAAAGAGTTTAGCTATAGCCCAATACAAAGAGGTACCTGTGTATATACTTATATAGTGTGCTTCCTTTCTAAGGGATGCTTCAGTAGAACATTATTTTAAAACCTGTTTATCCGCAGAGATATTAAAAGCCACTGAGTAAATATAAAACAGTTCACCTTCTGTTCCAGGGAAGGCATTCTTCTGCTTAGTATTACTGTAACAGCAGGTTGCTATCAAACCCAATATTATTTAGTAACAAATTGTTACAGTAGACCAATCTAATTCAGCCCATCCTTAGTCTTCCAGAAGCCACTGGAATGGACTGTTTTGGTTAATTGAGTATTCTGTATATTTGCCATGCAAACACAGAGGGTTTAGCACAATTTATAAAATTTGAGCACAACTCTAGTCACTTAGTACAGATTAAGAACTTTAAAATATGCACTTAAATTCTCTTTCAGTTTATTGCTCTCTAATGATTCAGAACACCTTTTGTGATCCCACAGGTAAGGTCTCAGGGTTATCTATATGCCAAAGCACGCATTCAGAAGCATTCATACTAGAAGCATCCAGTCAGAGGTTGCTGAAGAAAAGTATTTCTTATATGATGGTACTCTAAAGCAGAATGGGAAAAGAGGGATTGGGGTATTGGGAAAACCTTAGAGAAAATCCTACCAACTGTTGCACAGGTTTGAAAAGGAGAGTGTTTCCTGTGCTAGACATGAAGAATGTAGGGCTGTGTGTTTCCCAGAAGAATCACCAAGGAAGACAGTGCTTCAGCCCTTAAGTCAGAGTGGATACATTTTCTAGCTTTATTCATTCACTAGGATTACTTTCTACTTCCTTAGCCTAAGTTCTCACTCAAAGACAAGAATGTTTTATCATTCCTGAATTCTATTCTCTTAGGGTCCAGACTGAATGGAAGAAATAAGTAGGAATTCAAAGGGACAGGAAGACATTATGATATGCAGAGTAGCATGGAAAACTTAAAACATAGAGCTGAAATATATTATACTTTTAAAAATATTTTAAGGTTCAATGGAATTTGTAAAGAGAACTAACATTTAGTAAGATTGGATCCTCAGAAAATTATTATTATTTCTATTTATAATAATTATAAAATACCCCCATTTTAAAGAAGTGGAAACTGATGTTCAGTTAGATTATCTAAGTCAATATATGTAAACTTCCTATATTTAAACAGCTAATATGTTTCAGAAAACAGTATTTACACTCAGATTTGCCTAAATTAAAATCTGCTTCCTTTTCACTATTCCACAAACTCTCATTGTCATATTGGCAGTAGCTCAGGAAGGTAAAGAGGAAAATAATAGTAGCTAATATATTGAGTGCTGTGTGGCACATAGTGAACTAAGCACTTCTCACATATTATCTCAACTTACTTTGTCTTATAGTTTTAGAAACTGAGGTCCAGGGACCTTAGGTAACATGCCGAAGGTGGGAACCAGATTTTGAATCTAGGCTTTATGATCCCCTAGTCTACTTTTTTAAGCTTTACATTATATTTGGCCAATAGATGACCCTATATATCCTAACATGATCTCTGGTACTCAAAACCAGGAAGTCTAGAGTCCTTCATCCAAATAGGATGCAACTGTCTAATTAGGAAGTCATGTTTATGCTTTAAATCATTGTACCAATTCTGTTGTAATACTCCATGAGAAGATACCACAATATCCAACAAAGAGAAATAGAGTTTTGTTCATGGATAATGCTGCTTGACAAAGGGATACCTCCTGCAGCATCTTGTGCCTGTTGAAGGGCCAACATCTGGCTCAGAGCCTAGAGTAATATTATAGACACAATTATTCCTATGTATGCCACAGGGAGGGTCTTATATAAGCTCATCGGCATCATCTGAACTGGCTCACCTTTTGTAGCCTTCTCTAAAATACAAGTTTTTTTTTTACAGCATAGAGCTCCCCCTAACCCATCAACTCCATATCTTGTCCTTTCCTCTTAGATTCTTCAGGAAAAAATGCAGTAGTAAGTTGCCCAAAAGTTATTCTTGAGCTTGTAATGTGACTGGACAGTTTCAAGTACTATTTGATTCTCTAGGAATACTACTCATGCACACACAGAAAATGAGATAGAAAATATCAAATCCTTTGCTATATTAATGGAATACTCTGTTAATCATAATCACTCACTTCAGAAAGGTCAGGGTTTGAAATGATACAAATGCACTGACCACTCCCCCATTAACACATGACTTCTTTATGATACAGGAATTAGAATGGAGGAAAGGCTTGAAAGCTATGTTCTATGTTCCATCAGACCTTGGTACTGTGGTATTTTCCTTCAGGGGATATTCTCTAATGCTGACTTAAGAGGAGGGCAGATGTAGGAGGGTTTAACATAGGACTTAGGAAAGAGGATTTTTTTCTGAGTACATCAGGCTTCCTAGTGCCTATTTATTATATTTACTATAAACTTTATGACTCATGTACAAGCAATGGGAAGTAAATAACTCTTCTCTGGTCCCTATATTCATTCATTCATCCATTCATTCAACATACATTTTTGATACAGGAATTTACTGGGTGCTGAGAATACAACAGTGAATCATCAGATCTCTGTTTGTTTTCATGGGGCCTAAACTTTAGTAGGAGAAATAAAAATTAAAGGTATACTTACAAAAAGTTGTAATTCTGATAAGCCCATGAAGAAAAAATCAGATGCTCTAAGTACATATAATAAGTCCTAATTGAGACTACATGAGTGGGGGATCAATAAAGGCAATGTTGAAGAACCTTTAATCTAAGACCTGAAGAGTAGAGAGGTTTATGTGAATGACTCTTTCTCCTACCCCCATTCTTGTCCAGTTGAGAAAAAGACTGCTATGGTACTATGGGTTGGAACTTGGTATCTTTGAAAACATTTTTCAAAAAAACTAATTCTAACCCAGGGTGAAAAAAATTGTTTCATGAGGTTAAATATATAAGGTAGAGTTCAAATCTTACTGAATCTCAAGATTTGCAGAAATGTTTTCCAATGGAAATTTTCTATAAGCATTAATTCATCTTGATTTCACTTGCAGTTTTGTTCTTTCACTCTACAAGAATATAGAGAATAAATTGGAAAGGGCGGGAGGATGACAGAGTTTACATAGGCAGAAGACCTACAGGACTCTTGAAATAGCTTTTGTCTTTTCTCAATTTTACTCATCTTTCCTTCTCCACACTCTCTACATTTTGCTTACTTTCTCTTCTCCTTTAACTTGTTTTCTTCCTCTCAGTGGTCCACTTTCTTTGGATTCCAGCTTTCAAGCTTATGTGATTTGTTTTACTGCTCAGCAATCAAATAGGCTCTTGAAGACTGGCCTGAAAAGCCAGGCACCACTTAAACTGTTAAAATAGAAGCTGTATGCCAAGTTGAGGTTTGACTGTTAAGGCAAATACTTGCTGTTTGGAGGTTAGAGAATGTTTGCAATATAGGTTTTGTTTCCATGGGTTCAATGCTAGATTATTGATATATTATAATGGAATCTACCTTGGCATACAAATGAAACAATAATTGATAGGTTCATCTCAAACCCAAAAGATGAAGAGGGGAGATGGAGGGAGGGAAGGAGATGTTTAGACCACCTTCTTTCCAATTGAATAGTGATACTCAATCCCTTGTCCATCCTTGAATAACCATGGCCTGGGCTTTCTGACCTCTCCTTCCCTACTCTCTTTTTCTGCCTTCTTTGTTGTTATTTCATTTCATGCCATTTCTGTCATTAAGGAAAATGATATTTTATCTACAGCTAGAGTATTTTCTTATTAGCAGCAGACAGAAATGGAATCTTTTGATATCAGGGTACAAGATCACCCTATATAGAACTGTATACTTAGGTTACAGGGAAGGCTGGTCTGTGGAAACCTTTTCAACTACAGACTGAAAAACAGCCTACCATGATTCAATTTTAGTAGCCTATATACCACATGTGTCACTACTTTCTTTCACCAAAAGTGTAGCACAGCTCTTATGTCACAGTAACCCAAACTTAAATAATTATGTGATAAAAATTTCTGTTCAACAAAATTTTCAAGCCTTCAGTTGTTGCTCAGTTATTTCAAGAAATATGCATTTTATACAATATTCATTTTCTGATATGTGGAAACCAAAGGGCCCAGGTAAAAGTGGATCTTCTATTAGGTATAAGCCTATCACATTTTTAAAACATTTTTTGTAGTACTGGAGATTGAACTTAGAGGCATTCCACCTATGAGCAACACCCTATTTTATTTTGAAGCAGGGCCTTGCTAAGTTACCATGTGCTGCCCTCTAACCTGTGAGGCACGCACCACCACACCTGGTTGCTCTCTACATTTCTATTCTGGGGTCACTTACTTTATAAGACCTCTTACTGCTTTTCTCCCCTGAGCTTCATGGTAAGTCCCAACACTATAATAAAAAGGAAAACAACCATATAACCACTCACCAGCTTCTGCATTTTCCTAAAACATCTGTAGGATTTCCAGGTGAGTTAATTTCCAGGCAAGATAGACAGGTGCATCTTAAGAAAATTGGGTTTCCAGTTGTTCTGGATAATGTGATTTATCTCTATTCTGCTCCACTGTGTTCTGATCCAGTTTAGACCTAGAACTCCTGCTGATTCTACCTCCAGTTTCATGTCACTGCCTCACCCCTTTCAGAAACAAAGCCTATACTGTTCTCTGATGTTGCTTCTAAATTTCAGTTTCATTCATTTCTTCCTCTACCACTAACCTCCTTCATGTATTACCAAAAGTCACCAATTTCTGGCCTTTTTATTCTTCCACAGTCACGGTTTCTTCTATTGAAGATTGGTTTATCCTTAAAGGGTTAGGCAGTATATCATGCTCATTGAAATCAGTGCTTCTTAAACATAAATAGATACACAGGATGTTCTTAACAGCCAGATTCTAATAAACTAGATCTGGGGTGGGACCTGAGAATATGAATTCTTAATAGACTTCTAGGTAATGCTGATGATGCTAGTCCATAGAAGTTTAATACCTAACATACATGGTTGTGTATTAAATGATCCAACTAAGTGAAAGTGCCTACTAAAAAGTGAAGGGAAGCAACTTTATGTTACTTTCATGTTATGAAATTCTCATAATTTCAATCTCACAACATTGTTGGACAGCTATAATCAGTCCTATTCTAATGATAAAGACATGGGATTAACGGAACATAGAGATAATTCTTTGAAGGTCCAATGCTATAAATATGCTTAGTATAATATTAAGATTATTAACTATTACATTAGCCAATGTCAATCTCAATATCCTGTATGGGGAAGGGGGAGTGAGGAGGAAACAGGGGGAAACCCCACCAAATGCTGTGTGCATGTATGTCAATATCACTATGAACTACATTATGATGTGAGACTATAATTAATGCACCAATAAAAGCATAAAAATTGGTAAAAATAGGCCAAAAGAAGAAATATTTGACAAGGTAAAATAAGCAATTTTGATCTAAGAGATAGCTATATAATTGTAAGTGTCACAAAGTGGTTAGTTTGTCATCTAGTTATGTCGCACAGTTATTAATTATGAAATGATTGGACAAGACAAAAGTAAAAATTATTTCAACAAGTAAGGTTCTATAATAATTTATTTAGTGATGGTGTCATTTTGGATGACAAATATTTATTACTTTGCTGGATTGAGAAAGGGTACAAGAAGCCAAATGGGGTCCAGATAATCAGCTTTATCTATAGTAAATCTAGATTTGAAAACTAGATTTGTTTCTGAAAATGATCTTCCTACTCCATCACAACACCAATTTTTATTGGTGCATTGTAATTATATATCATAATGAGGTTAAGAATGACAACAACATACATGCATACGCCATTCTTTTTGTGTTTCCCTCCAGTGCCCACCCCCCATAGTTAATCTTTACATCAATACTGTATTGGACAGGGTTCACTAGATTAACAGAATTCACAGAATGAGTATATTTGAAAAAGGGATTTATCAGATGGGCTTACAGTTTGAAGCAATGTAGTCCCAAGTTCTGACTGCACGTGGAGAGTCAGAGGAACCAGTAGCTGGTCCAGTGGTCTAAGAGCTGGAGTCTTAGTATCGGAGCAACCACTAATTCAGTCCCAGTCCAAGATGTGAAGATCAGGAAGCTCTTCGGAGAAATGATGGTGAAGTTTCAGTTCGAAGAGCTGGAGGCGGACGATCTCAGATGAGAGCAGAAGATCAAGAAGCTCTTCAGAGAAATGGCGAAGTTCCAGTTCTATGAGACGGAGGCCAATGATCTCAGGCGAGAGCAGATGTGTTTTCTTCGGAGAGTCGCGCAGCGCTCTCCGCGGCTTCTCCCTCTTTTATCTAAGTCCTGCACCTATCAGAATCCTGCTGCCT
>PVJS01053060.1:0-13409 GCA_004027185.1 Glis glis | reverse complement strand
ACCAAAAGAAGGAGAGAATCAATGCAAATTACCAAAATCAGAAATGAAACAGGGGATATCACCACAGATAGTGGAGAAATCCAGAGGATCATAAGAAGCTACTTTGAAAACTTATATTCCAATAAATTGGAAAACATGGAAGAGGTCGAAAGATTTCTAGACACATACAACCTACCCAAATTGAACCAAGAGGATACAGTAAAACTGAATCAACCAATAGCAAGCACAGAGATAGAAACAGCAATAAAAAGTCTTCCCTCAAAGAAAAGCCCAGGTCCAGATGGTTTTCCAGCCAAATTTTACAAAACCTTCACAGATGAACTAAAACCAATACTTCACAAGCTATTCAGTGAAATTGAAAGAGATGGAATTCTTCCAAACTCTTTTTATGAGGCCAACATCACATTAATACCAAAGCCAAATAAAGATACCTCAAGGAAGGAAAATTACAGACCAATATCATTAATGAACATAGACACAAAAATTCTAAAGAAAATACTAGCCACACGCATTCAAAACTATATTGAGAAAATCGTACACCATGACCAAGTTGGTTTCATTCCTGGAAAGCAAGGCTGGTTCAACATACGCAAAACAATACATGTTATCCACCACATAAACTGAACTAAAAACAAAAGTCACATGATCATTTCAATAGATGCGGAAAAAGCATTTGACAAAATTCAATACCCATTCATGTTAAGAACTCTACAGAAAATCGGAATAGAAGGAACATACCTCAACATCATCAAGTCAATATATAAGAAACCCAAAGCCAACATCACATTTTTAATAATATTTTTATTCTTTGCTAAACAAATATTTAACCATATTTGATGCTCAATATTTATTTTGTGAATAAATAAATATCCCCAAACTTACTTTGTCTGTGAAATGTCATGATTATTTTGGCATGTATAGAAGAAAACTTTAATTATTAAATGGGCTATACCCAAAGTAGTAGCAATTACTACATAATTATATTCCATTTTTGCTGTGTTACCTTAAAACAACAGGCTGTGCTGCTATTCATTTATTCTATTTGAGATATTATACTGTTCTTAATATACTTTTATTGGTACATCATAACTATACATCATAATGAGGTTCAGAATGATAGAAACATATATGCAAACATCACTTGGCATATTTTTGCATTTTTTAAATTCTCCAAATGTTTACTTTCTGAAGGCTTACTTTTTTAGTATACTTTGCTTTAATTTGAGAAGGTTTAGATTTTCTTAATTTGTCAGAATTAAGAAATTTTATTTTTCACCAAGTTTTCTCATAGTAGACTTCAACATTTTTCTTCTTTGTTACATTAAATCTACTCATTTTATAAATGCTCAATTTTATATATATAGACTATATTACATAACATTGCTCAAATTTAGGACTCACATATAGACATGTGATCATAATTATATAAATTAAAAATGCTCCATTAGCAATATAGGCAAAATTATTGAAGTATTCCGTGTGTGTGTGTGTGTGTGTGTGTGTGTGTGGTTGATTATAACATGAAACAGATTGTCTGGTAATATGATATGAGAATTACCAGATGTTCTTAGGAAAACAATGTTATAAAAGAAAAAAACAATGGGTATTATTGGTAGTTAGTGTCTTTCCTAATAGGTCAAATAATCATTTAACAATAGAATTTATACTCAAGAAATGATTCTTAATGAAAATTCCAGGTAATATTTCTATACTTGACTTTCTGAACTCTGGTGCAGTTTAATTCTTTGCGTAAATTCAAACTGAATTAAAGATTTGCCAAATCTTATTAAGTATTATAACTTACTGGAATGTTTGTGCTCTAAGAGAGAGGTTTTTCTTAACCTGTGGTCTATGGATCCCTAGTGACCTCTGGATGAATTTCAATGCGTCTGTGAATCTTCATGAAATGGTATCAGCATTTTTCATAAAATCATACATATATTTAAATATCCTTAAAAGGATGTGTAGTTCTTACCCAACAAAGGGTAATATCTTCCCTCACAGGAAACTTGATGAGCCACACTAGCCCAAACTATTTCATAGATGAGGAAACTGAGATTTCTGTACAAGCAAGATTGCATACCTAACCTCTGGCCCAAGCATGACTGGAAACAGGGTCTCCTATTTCTATCTGAGTGTTATTAAATCTGTAACTCTAGTCTAAGTTCATTTAAGGAAAACACAAACATTATTTTAAAAAGCCAGTATAAAGCCAGGCATGGTGGCGCACGCTTGTAATCCCAGTACTTTGGGAGGTAGAGACCGGAGGATCCAGGTTCATGGCCAGCCTCAGCTCTCTCTGTCTCTCTCCCTGTCTCTCTCTCTCTGTCTCTACTTAGTGAGGCCCTCTGCAACTTCGTGAAACCCGGTTTCAAAGTAAAGTATAAAAAAAAATAGGGCCAGGGGTGTAGCGCGGAGGTAGAATGCCCCTGGGTTCAATCCCCAGTACTGCAAAAAAAAAAAAAGCCAGTATAAGAATTCACTCAATTCATTTATTCACTTATTTAAATGTAAAAAATAGCTGAGCACAGTGGCACATGCCAGCAATCCCAGTATTTGGGAGGTTGAGACAGGAGGATCGCAGATTCTTGGTCAGCCTCAGCAACCTAGTGAGACCCTGTTTCAAAATAAAATATAAAATAGGACTGGGAGTATATCTCAGAGGTAGAACACCTCTGGATTCAATCCCAAGTAACAGTAAAACAAAAGTAAGAAATAGTTTTGAGATTTTACCAAGTGTGAATCTCTAGTTTAAACAAATAGTCTGGTAAATAAAAGGGAAAATCTCTGATCTCAGTTTGCAATACTATAAGGCAATAAACAATAAAAACTAAACAAAATTAAAATGCATAATTTTAAAGTTTTGATACATTTAAACAAAAATTTTACAAATTCTAGTATTGAATTAAATTAGTGCCCTTATTTTATCTTTGCCAAATAAATCTTAATTGATACAAGAAAAAAACATTTATTTACTCATTTAATACATGAATATCCTGTGCTCTACGTGTTGTAGGAATGAGTTTGTAAAATATGTATTAGTGGAGAATTATACATGTGTTAAGGGAGAGTGCATTGTGATGTGATTGGGGATGAGATAAGGATTTTTCCCCACTTCTCACTGCTTCATTTCCTCTATCATTTCCCTGACTGTGGAAATGCATGACCTTTTGAACACTTACTTATAACTTCCTCTTGGGTAAAACTTATATATCCCTGTGACCCGAAAAAGTTTAGTTTTTCCTGACAACAGTTAATTTCTGGATAGGATTAACAAATATGTATTAAAATATTTCAAACTCATAATAATACAATAAATTCATATTTGCCATCTATTTTAAGGGCATTCCTTGTTCAGTTTATTTTTTTCTCCTCATTGGAGAAATAAGGCAAAAGTGAAACCAATAAAAAATGTGCATGTATACTTCTATCACCCTGAAACCCATCAAGATGTATGATTACAATGCACCAATAAAAGAAAAAGAAAAGGCATACTCACTTTCCCATTTGGGGCATGACCTACAGGTTGTATATATTGTTTCTGAACACATTCCACTAATCAACATTTAGTCTCATGACAACACTTAACTACAAGAGACACTGGGAAACCTAGTATTTATAAAATTTATTTTTATTTTTACTTAACATGTAACATTTATACATAAAAATATAAAGCATTTAGTACAGGTAATTTATAAGGTGCATTGAATAAATATGGGCTACTATTGTTTACTGCTATTGTTTGTACTTGCCATGCCTCTCGGTTAGTTTTAGAGGATCATCTTCTGGCCTTGAGTGGTATGTACAGCCACTCATACCAAAGAAGAACATAATCCAATAGGCTTCATCTAAGGGCATTCAGTTCCTACTACAATATCAACACCATGTTGATATTTTTTTAAAACATTGATTTTATCTATAATATTTTCAGAAATCATTATTATCTACATCTTATAGATCAGGACACCAAGGGCAAATGCTTTAAATAACTTATTCAATTTCATGAAGTTAAATATGTAAAGGAAGCTATGTCTTCTAGTTCTGAATACTTCATTATCTCTCAATTGTATTGGCTCTGACGAGATTTGTCTAATTTAACTATAGTAGCCAATAACTGGGCAACCTCTCTTTTCTCCTTCTCTCATATTTTTTCCTACATTTCATAGTTAGAAGTGGGTTTTAATGGGGTTGCAGCTTCTGTTGGATGAATTCAGCTGAGAAAGACCACTGATAAAAGAGGAAGGCCTTCCCAATGTCCAATCAAAACCAAACAAAGTTCACTTTTCAGTTTTTCTACCATCCATCTCTTCATCCTTTCCTCATTTCTTTTTTTTTTTTTTTTTGCTGGTCTTGGTCATCATACTTCCAGTAGAGCCAGACATGAGAAATATTACATTTTATAACACTGGAAATTCATAGAAATGGAAAACAAATAGTCTCTGATTTACTAGTCATCTCCTTTTTATAAAACTAAATATAATGGACAAGACATTCACTTCAGAAGACTATTATCTCAAATACCATATGACTATGCTTAACAAACTCTCAATTCCTTTGCAATATATATATTTATATTTATACTAGAGGTTGAACCCAAAGGTATTCTACCTTCCAGCTACACCCCAGGGCCTTTTTCTATTTTATTTTAAAACAGTGTCTCACTAAGTTGCTGAGGGTCTTGCTAAATTTCTGAGACTGGCCTTGAACCTTTGATCCTCCTATTTCAGCCTCCCAAGTACTGAGATTACAGGTATGCACCATCATGCCTGGTTTATAAGTACTTATCATTAAGCACTCTGTGGTCTTTTGCGAAGACTCAAGGTAACCTTGACAACTACATATACCCAAATCACTACTATCTAAAAGCAAAACATAAAAAGTTATAAATAAAATTGTTGGCACAGACAATACATTTGTGCTTTTTAATTTTATTTCTTTTTTTCTTTTCATTCTCATTCATTCCTCTCTCTCTCTCTCTCTCTCTCTCTCTCTCTCTCTCTCACTCTCTCTCTCTCTCTCTCTTTCTTTCTCTTGTCTCTCATCTTTCATACTGGGTATTGATCCCAGGGCATTACATGTGCTAGGAAAGCACTCTGTCACTGAGCTACATCCCCAGCCATTTTTTATTTTGACGCACAGTCAGCCCAAGCTGACCTTGAACTTGTGATCCTCCTGCCTCAGCCTCCTGGCCGCTGGGATTGCAGGCATGCACCACTGCTCTGGGCACTTGTGCCCTTCTGTTGGCAAAGCTTCCACCCAGGGACAATGTCTGTTTTTATTTCCCTCAAACTAGCCTAGATTTACCAGTTGTATAATTTCATATAAATAAATATAAACATAGGTGTTTATAGCTCTAGTTTATTTCACTTAACATATTTTATAATCATGTATGTTGTTTCTATGTCACAAATTCATTCTTTTTAATTGTTGACTAGTTGTATGTGTATGCCACACTGATAATTCACTTACCTTCTTCAAATGTCTGGGTTGTTTCTATTGTCTATTCATTAAGAAAAGTACTGTGACTATTTGAGTACAAGTCTTTGTGTGAACATATGTTTTCATTTATCCTAGGTAAATAATTAGGATGCAATTTATGGGTTACAGAGTAAGTGTTAACTTTAAAGAACTTGCAGAAGGATTTTGCAAAGTGCCTGTATCATTTTAAACTCCAAAAAATAATGATAAGAATCTTAATTACTCCATTCTGGACAACATTTGCAGTTGTGAGTCTGGTTTTCTGGTTCTTTGTTTTGTTTTGTTTTTGTTGTTCATTTTTTTGGCCTTTCTACTGGCCGCATATGTATACCTGATACATAGTAATTGTCAATATTTTCTTCTAATCAATGGCTTTCCTTTTCATGGTGTCATGCTTTTGAAAAGAAGACTGCTTTACCTGGATAAATTCCAATTCATAATTTCTTGTTTTTAACATATAGCACATTTCATTACCTAAACCTTAAAAAAATGTTTTCTTCTCCATGAGATGGCTTCTATTACAAATTCTCAGTCTTTCCTAAATACACAACTATTTAGATTTCTAACTTCTTCTTCTGTTACATTTGGAAGTTGTGTTTTTGGGATACCAGAGGGACTCCAGATAATAGAGGAGAAGCCTCAGTGGATCCAGGGAGGTGGTCTAAGGGAAGGGGAAGGGGAAGATTGAGATTTATAAACAGAATTACTATTATCAACTAAATGTACATATGTGAACATACCAACATCAATCGCAGTACTCTGTATTGGGAAGGGGGGCAATGGAAGGGCATCAAATGCTGAGTGATTGTCAATGTCAACATGATTTACATTATGATGTGAGACTATAATGCACCAATAAAAGCACATAAATAAAAAAGGGAAAATATATATTTTATCTAATTTGTGAAAGTAATATTTTTATTATCTTCTGGATGCCTTTAGAATCCATGGTAATACATTTGTGAATTACTATCTATATAATTAATGAGTTTCTTCTCACCCATTCACTCATTTGCACTTTTTTGATTAAATTTTCTAGTGGTTTATCAATTGCATTAATCTCTGAAGAGCAAACTTTTGGCTTCATTTGTACATTGATTTCTACTCTAGCTTTTATTGTTCCCTTCCTCATACTGATTTTCCATTTAATTTGCTAGTCTCTTAATGTTTTCAGCTTCTTAAGATTGTAGATAATTGATTTTAAATATTTCCTCCTTTAAATACAGACCTATAATCCTATACATTTCTTTCTAAACTCAGCTTTATGTCAGCAAGATATGCTGTGTATGTATATAAATGAATCACTTTGAATCTCATCATGAAGTGTACTGATAAAATTTATATGTATATGTATATATGTACATATGATGTTCTTTCATCATCATTTAGGCCAAATTAATTACAAGTTTTCCAAGTGACATATTCTTTAACCCAGAGATTATTTATAATTGTAAACAATGAATTTTACAAATGTTTTGGCATTTTCTAGCCATAGTTTGGTTATTTTTTATAACATCCATCTAGTATGATCATAAAAGACACTTTGTACAACTTCAAACCTTAAAAATTGAGCTTTTTTCATGGGAATGTATATGGTCTATCTTGGTAAACATCTTATAGTAACTTGGAAAATGTGTATTTTAAAGTTTTTCATATGTGGTAATATTTAAGTGTCAATTAAGCAAAATTGCTTAAGAATTGTTCAAATCCATATCATTACTTTTTCTATGTCACTTTTTGTAGTCAGAGAAAGAAGGTTAATTAAGAAAAACCATAACAATGACTGTGAATGTCTTTATTTCTCCACCTGGACTCATCATTTTTCACTTTATGCACTTTAAAGCTGTTATTAAGTTTATATGCATTTAGAATTATATTTCTTGATTAATTTGCATTAACATAAAATCAACATTTTTGTGGTACTGAGGGTTGGATGCAGGAATGTTCTACCCCTGAGTTATATACACATCCAGCCCTGTTTTATTATGATTTATTTTGAAACAGGGTCTTCCAAAGTTACTGCCCGATAGCTTCAAACCTGCAATTCTGCTGTCTCAGCCTTCCAAGTACCAAGATTATAGGCATGTGCCACTGTGCCTAGATAAAATCAACTTTTTTATTATTGATAATCCCTTATTTTGAAATCTACTTTGTCTGATATTAGTATAGTCACATTAGGTATCCTATGTTGACTTTTTCAGGATATTTTTTTTATCTTTTCATGATTAACTGGGTGTATTTTCAGATTTAACTTGCTTACAATTGATTATAGAAAATATCTAGTCAGGTGTGGTGGTGCATGCCTATAATCCCAGTATTTGGGAGGCTGAGACAGGAAGAATGCAGTTTCAAGGTCACTCCCAGCAACTTAGTGAGACCCTGTTTCAAAATAAAAAATAAAATAGGGCTGGGCTGTAGTTCAGGGTAGATACCCTAGGATCAAACTAAAAAAAAAAAAATAACAACAACAAATATAGAAGGAGAATATCTAGTTATTATCTTCCTATTTTCTATTTTATCCTATTTGACAACCTCTTGGTCAGAATGTTTGGTGCACTTATATATGATTTAATTATTGATATAGTTGGGCTTCATCATTTCACTGTTTCTTATTTGTTCCTTCTGTCCCCTCCGCCCTTTTTTTCTTAGGGGTACTCTCCCATTATGTTTAATCTACTATCTGTTCAGATTTTACAATCATTTTACTTCTGAGATTTCCAGAATTCATTTTTATAATTTTCTAAACATTTTCTGAAACTCCACATTCATTTATCCTTCATTTTATTGGGAAGAAGCCATAATTTCAAAAACTCAGTGTTAATGAGTAAAATATCACTGAATATATAATGGGTTTTGTATACCCAAAGTATCCCTATTTTATAAGTATGTTTGACAATTGCTTCTTCTTTTACTGTCTGAGAAATGTTATAAAGCCAGTTTCGAGGGTCCTACTTGTAAGCATTCAGAATATAATTCTATTTGTTTATGAATCTCCCTGAAAGGTTCGGATGCATCGGTAGGTTCTGGACCACTGCTTCTTATGATATATGCATATCAGAATATTTTCCTCCCAAACACTGGAAAATTTTATTATTGAACTATAATAAGCAAAGAAGTATTTTCTTTTCTCACTTTTCAGTTGTGTATTGCAAAGTACCTTCACCCTTGAGCTGAGTCGTGTTGGTATCCCTAGTCTGCTATATTACAGAGCCACATATCACAGTAATGGCTTTAAACTCTCTGAGAATACTCACTAAAGGAGAACTGAAAAGGATACAATGATTATAAAATGTTTTATATTCACTATTTTAATCTATACAGTGGAAAAATTACCTTTCCCACCTCCCTATTTAGTTTCTGGAACCAAAATTACGTTAAAATACCCACTACATTTACAGTACATGTCCTCACTAGAACATTTCAGCATTTCATAAGCAAAGTAGACCATTAGAGTGGTAGCTATTTCTTTCTCTGAACTCATTCTGCCAAAACTGACATCCTCTCCAGGGACTCAGAGAAAGAGGTGTTGTTTGATTGATTGCTGGCTAAAGAACTTTGAAGAGAGAGACTGGAGATGGGCAAGGGAATTACACCAGACAGATTGGGACAGGAGTCTCAAACATGAGTGGAGAAATTCATGCCAGAAGGTACTAGTTATTTCTGGAGAAATAATTAAATGAGAACCTTTTCTTAACAGCAGTTAATCAAGTACTGTGAATTTTCATTTAATTTTTCCAAAAATATCATAGTCTATCAATGCTCTCTCTGGAATTCAATTATAAAGATGGACACATAAGAATGCATATAGGATGGAACTGCCACATGTTACTTTATTTCAAATTATGCTGAATCTGTTACTTAAGAATAACATTATAGGTACTATATGAGTTTCCTATAACTGTCTTTTTTTCAGGAAAACATAAGAGTTGTTATTCTGAATTCAGGATGTAGACTTAATGGGAAAAAGGTTAATAAGTTTGAGTCATGGCCTTGATCATGAAGGATTTGAGTTTAGTTCTCTAAGGAAATTACGTTTAGTTCTAAGGTTTAGTTCTCTAAGGAAATTAAACACTCTGAGATGACTAGTCCTTTATGGTGCTTCAGAGATGGTGTGTGACTGTAGTACACCAGATTTTAAAATGTTAATGTTTGTACCATTTAGTAAGAGTGTGATACTACATTTCCATGAAAAACTAATATAAAAATATGAGAAATTATTTATATTATTTCTCATGACAATACCACCAAATTTAATGAGAAATTAGGCTTATTCTCTAAAAGAAACTCAAAAATAAAGGCTGCCTATTTATATCCATTAGGAAAACATTTTCCACTAAAAATATACAGATAAAAAGATACAAACTCTAAAATTCAGAAAATGAAGATAAACTAGTATTAAGGTAAAAATTAATTTTAAATTAACCAAATGAATCCAGAATTTAACAGAAATATATATATCTTGATATTTACTATAACATTTCACTCTTTCATATTTAATATTCTTTTATTTTTGCTTTGTAATTATACATCATAATGAGTTTCAAGTAATAGAAATATACATGCATGCAGCACATGGTGTGTTTCCCTCAGGACTCCACACACTCCCTCCCCCTCCTTGTGCATGTTATTGAGATTGACATTGATAATCTCATATAGGTACATAGCATTATTTGAATTGTTGCCTTCATAATGTCTCCTCTCCCATCACCTCTCTTCCCCAACCCCTTCCACCATTCGACTTGACTTTACAGTAGGCCATAGTACTAGACAAAACACAAAATTATTGCCATTTAGTATAGTATGGGGCTAGGAGAAAAATGGTCATTTTGACTTCTATTACTATTTTCTGTCAGTGAATTGTTGAGCACAAAGCAATGGTTTGACATTTATTTATCACTCTAAACATTCCCTGTTGAATGCTTACTCAAATTCCATTGTCAGAGAAATTTAAGAAATATCTAGTTTAACCATTAAAGTTATTGTAATGAAGTGCTTCTTCCCTCAAAAATTTATGAAACAAAATATAAACAATGGATTATGACCAAAAATAATAGTTTGGGTTCATTCATCCAGCGCTTCATTCTAATTTGAGGCAGTTCTGACCTAGATGAGGACTTTATTTGTGCTTTGAATTTTCTATCATCTCTTTTACAAAAATATAATGCACTAAGTTTATGGGAATGACAGTTCAGCTGTAAATTATCTAGTATTATAGGTGAGTATGGTTAGAAATTTGGGGATTTTATAGTTCTATTCAATCTGTGTGCCTTCATGGCACCTATTTGCACTTTATGTAATCAATAAGTATGCACTGAATAAATAAATACAAAATCTTGTCAATTCTTCATCTTCAATATATCTTAGATTTGTCTGTTTTTCTTCATTTATGCTACCCCATCCTGGCCCAATAAATAACTTTCTAAATGGTCTCTTCTCAACACTTTTGACTTATGAAATAGCCAGAAGCCAAGGCCCAGTGACACACAACTATAATCCCAGTACTTGGGAGGATGATACAAGAGGATTGTAGGTTCCAGATCAACACAAGGTGACTTAGAGAGACCCTGCTCTAAAATAATAAATAAATAAAAAGGGCATGGGAGGCAGCGTGATGGTAGAATCCCCTGTGTTCAATACCCCATAAAACACACACACACACACACACACACACACACACACACACACAAAACTTCCCAGAAAACTCTTTCCTGATGACGATATGCCAAAAACATTCCTACCACCACATTTTTCCCATTTCTCCCTATTCCCCATCACACTGTTATTCTCTGTCACAGTACAAGGGATAAGAGATATTGAACCCCTGGAATTCTATATGAGTGACAGCTTTGAACCAGAATATGTATGGATAACAAAAGGGATATCTTTCCTTCTAGGACATGTGCAAATCATGACATACTGTCCAATATCCTGTTATCTTTGCTCATATAAATGGTTACATTTAAAATAGATGTTTATTTATGCATATACATTTTTACTCTGGCTTTTCTATCAGCTTTGGAAACACTATACGAACAAACCTCAGCTGGACGTGGTGATATACATCTGAAATTGCAGTACTTGGGAGGCTGAGACAGGAGGATCACATGTTTGCAGCCAGCCTTAGATGCTTAGAGAGGTCCTCTGCAACTTAGCAAGAACTTATTTACAAATAAAAATAAAATAGGGCTGGGGATGTAGCTCAGAGGTAGAATGTCCCTAATTTCAATTTCTAACACCACAAAAAACAAACTAAAAAGGAAACAATAACAACAAAAAAGATTTATACCTATTTATTTTTTTTAATAAACAGGCCTGTGTGCAAAAAGTCCTCCTTAAAAATTTGTTAAATGAGTGAGCAAATGAAATAATAACTTGAGAGAGTCAAGGTATAGAAAAGAAAAAATGTAGCCGGGCATGGTGGCGCACGCTTGTAATCCCAGTACTTTGTGAGGCGGAGACCGGAGGATCCGGGTTCGCGGCCAGCCTCAGTTCTCTCGCTCTCTCTCTCCCTGTCTCTCTCTCTCTCTCTCTTTCTCTCCTTAGTGAGGCCCTCCGCAACTTCGTGAGACCCGGTTTCAAAATAAAGTATAAAAAATAGGGCCGGGGGCGTAGCGCGGAAGTAGAACGCCCCTGCATTCAATCCCCGGTACCGCAAAAAAAAAAAAAAAAGAAAAGAAAAAATGTAAAATTTCTAAATTATTTTTGAGAAATGACAGATTTTCTTTCTTTCAGGAGAATAAAATGTGAAGATATTTAAGAATTTGGGCAACAGCAGGAGATAGGGCTCACCCCTGAGCCCTTATCTCCTTAACAGTATGTTTAAAATATGGCAAGCGTTTAAAATTATTTAGACTGACATTAATCAGAGATACTTTGAGCAAAACTTCTAAAGTGAAATTTATCTAAAAGGGAAATGTTAGATGAGAATTAAATCCAGTATAAGTACATTTTTTAGGCTCTGATTTTAATTTTGGTGGTAAGACCTTCAGTGGAAAGTTTTGACAAATGGCAAAAGAGTTAGGAAGCCATTTTCATTGAGAAAGGGGTGTGTGCATGCACACACACACACCACACACACACAAACACACACACCACACACACACACACCACACACATACACACACACACACACACACACACACACACCACACACACACACGATCAGGTCTTGATAAGGCCGAGAATGGATAATACTAGCACTAGTGGCTAGGTAAAGACCCTTGTAATATTATATTTTCATTAGCTTCACACTTTTTATTTTTTTCCTCCTTTGATTATGTGGACCACGATGTTTTCAAATTAGTTCTCATTTTCTGGAAAAGGGTAATTTGATTGTACAATTTCAGCAGTTTAAAAAAGGGACAAGAAAGAGGATAATGCATCCTAAAACAAATTTTGATTCCCACCCAGTTTTAATCTTTGTCATTTATATTGTTTTCTCCAAAATTTTGACAGGGCTTAACAGCTTTGATAGGAATATATTTTGTTCCTATAGTGGGGATTGAACTCATGGCCTCAAGCATGCTAGGTAAGCACTCTACGACTAAACTATATCCCCTGTCCTTTTTATTTTATTCTGAGACAGGGTTTTGCTAAGTTGCCCAGGCTGGCCTGGAACTTGTAATCCTCCTTCCTTAGCTTCCCATGTAACTGGGATTATAGTCATGCACCACCATGCCTGAATAAATATGGATATTTTACAGAGTAAACGTACTGCTATATATTGAAAACTCTATTCTAGAAGGAAGTTATTGCCTTCTGTTGAATTACATTAATTGAAATGTGTTTAAGAGAAATGTTTTCAGCATATTTTGTATACTAAAAAACAAAAGGATTAGTATTGGGCCAATGGCCAAAAGGTAATATTACTACCATGTAGACTATTACAGTTCAAATCGTCCCACTTCCCCCAGAATTTTAGAAACTAGAAA
>PVJS01053059.1:0-13410 GCA_004027185.1 Glis glis | reverse complement strand
AAAAAAAAAAAAAAAAAAAAAAAAAAAAATCTACAGCAACCTGCTCAAGAAACCAATACATATTATACAATGAATAGCTCCAAGAAGCAGGCCTACTATAAACATAACTTGTAGGAAGTCAGACTGCTATCTCTAGCAACAATCTAGGAAGCCAAATAGTAACTTCTGTGACAATGAGGCCCAAGTGGCCAGGACTTGATTATTGGCTAACAGTTTTCCTAATTTTGCTATCCATGCTTTCTACTCAGGACCAGCCAACCAGAGAAAGCTAAACATGCACCCCAACAAAACCCATAGGGTGCCTTGCTTCTAGTTATCCTGCCTACAGCTTACCCATGCCAACGGTTTTCAATCATGGCACACATGAATTTTTCCCTTTCTCCGCTATAATTCTTTATCACTTCTCTGCTGGCCTTGGAGTCTTGGCCAAAATGCAAGTGACAGTGGCAGACTCCTTGGCTCTAGCAAGCTCTGAATAAATAGCCTTTGCCTGTTCCCATTTGGTGGGTGTTTGCTTATTTCCACGCAGGTATGTTGCATAGGTATGTACTGAATGGCTAACGGGACCATTCAAGTCATAGTCTACAAGCTGCTTCCTAAGATTGTATACCATACAACTTGCACTGTTACTATAAAAACCTATAAACTAAAACCTGGCTCAGCCTTAGTTTGTGAAAGCAGAGAAGTAAACAGAGGGCCAGAGTGGATATGCCAAGCTACTCCTCTTACAGACCAGCCAGCTAGCTGCACACACTTCTAAACCTCACCCTTACAAAACATCTCTGTGGCTCACCCTACCCAGAAACATATAGGGAAGAAGATTCTGGGAAAGTCAGTTCAACCCAGGCAAGCTGACACCACCACAGCACGCAGCTTGCCAATTTGGCTCTTATACACAGCTCTTGAAACATGGCTACACTAATTTTGAAATAAAGACAATAACAAAATCATGTTTCTGCCTAACATGAGACAGTTACTCCACCTACCAATGAAAATAAGCTAACCCTTTCCCCCCAAAACATGCAAGTCCCTTTTTGTCTTTAGTTGATATTCATTCTTCTAACTATTCACACTCCTGTAACTTAAACTTGAGTATAAAGTTAATTATTATTAACATTTCTTATATTAGATGGAAGCAGGTTGGGAGAGAGGAAGAAAAGAAAAATATTTGCTTAAAATACATATAAACATACAAAAGTAAGAAAAACAGTTATAAATATTTCAGTCTTGTTTTCTGTATTTGGTTGCATTGTTGTGGCTGGTATTTACAAGTGCCTTTCTCTACTACCCATTCTATATTCCCCTCAGCAAACACCTCAGCTCATCCTGGTTGCTTTCCTGTATTGAGTATATATTGTAGAATAACAAAAGATTCCAAAACAACAGTAAGTGTTTTATCACAGTTTTCATGAGTCAGAAATCCAAGAGTGTCCTCACTAGGTGATTCTAGCTGAGGGTCTCATGTGGTTGTGTGGAGATGTCAGTCAGGATTGCAGCAATCAGAATGACTGGGGCTGAGCATTTGTTTCCAAGATAGCTCACCCAATTTATTTTTTATGTTTTATTTCTTTTGTGTGGATTGAACTCAGGGGTATTCTATCTCTGAGCTATACCCCTAGCTCTATTTTATATTTTATTTTGAAACAGGGTTTTGCTAAATTGCTGAGACTGGCCTCAATCCTGCAATCCTCCTGCCTTAGCCTCCCAAGTACTGGGATTATAAGTGCACTCCACCACGTCCAGCTCACCTACAAGAGTTTTAACAGAAGCTCTTAGTCCCTTACAAGATGTTGGACAGAGGCTTTAGTTCCTCACCACATGGAATTCCTCATAAGGATGGAATGAGTGCCTTTGTGCCATGTTTTGTCTTTTCCCAGAGATTGAGCAAGGGGGTGGGGTGAGGGGAGACAAAATCCTTTTATAACTTAATCTCATAAATCACACTGTCACTTCCATTATATTTTATTTACTAGACCGAGGTTACTAAATCTGGTCCATAGCTGGGGGAAGGGGAATTACATCCCTCCTCTTGGAGGGAGGAGTATCAAAGCATTTGAGGCCATATATTAAAAGCACTGTGGTCATCATGACTAGCTCATGTGGATTATTTTAATGGCCTTATTGTTCTCTCTGATTCTTGTGGAATCAACTATATAGTTCCTTCTCTACCCAATGGATAAAGTGGTCATTTAAAATGTAAATCAGATCATTTAGCTTCTGTAATTGAAGCTTTCCATTGGCTTCCCATTACATACAGAATGAGGTCCAAGTGGTTACTGATGCCAGCAAGCTCTAAGGGGCTGGTTTCTGCACACCTCCATGACTTCAATTCCTGCCAGTTTCACTCGCATCCTCTAAGCTCCAGCCTAGACGTTCTCGACCTTGACACTACTGATATATCGAGCCAGGTAACTCTTTGTTCTGGGAGTCTGTCCATGCACTGTAGGATGTCTGTTAGATTCCCAGGCTTCTTCTAGATGCCACTAGATGCCAGTAGCACCTCCCCAAAAGTGAAAATCAAGAATGTCTTCATATAATGCTAAATGTCCCTTGGAAGACAAGCTCACCCTTGCTTCAGAACCACTTATCTGGGCCATCTCTGTGTTCCTGGAATGTGATACTCTTCTTTACAATTTTCTTTATTTTGACTATATTTTTATTAGTTTGTATTTACTGCCTATCCCCTTTCCTAAATACAAATGCCTTGAGAATAGGGCTTTTTCTCTCTTGTTCATTCTGGTACCCTCAGTACCTAGAATAGTACCTGTCACATACTACAAGCTCAATTTGAATGCTACCTCTCCCAGGAATTTTTATGTCACTCTAAGAAAACATGGCGTATATCACTGTTCAATATGTGAATGGTTCAACACACACAGACCTTCTCTTCTGGCCTATGTGCAACATACACCTCTGGCCTATTTCCTGGAATCCTGCTTCTTTCTTGAAAGGGTCAAAATGATTTACACTAATACTAATGCGCACACACACACACACACATCTATATACACATATGTAATTCATTCTTAACAATATGTTACAATTTAAAATCAAAACTAAGCCAGGCATGGTGGCACACACTTGTAATCCCAGTACTTGGGAGGCCGAGACAGGTAAATCCAGGTTCGCGGCCAGCCTCAGCTACTTAGTGAGGTCCTCTGCAACTTAGTGAGACCCTGTTTCAAAGAATAAAAAATAGTACTGGGGTGCACCCCAGAGGTAGAATGCCCCTGGATTCAATCCCCAGTACCATAAAAATAAATAAATAAATAAATAAATAAATAAATAAATAAATAAACAAAATAAAATAAAATAAAAACTACTAAGGGAGAGAAAGTATGTTAACCTGTAAAATTAGTATATTTCCATTCTTAGGCAGCAAGTTAGATTATGAGTTTCTTTGGAACTCAGGACCAAAAATGGAACCATAAAAATTTATGTAAAGGGTATCAAAAAGTTTGCTTATTATTTAAGAGAATTTTTTCCAAGATGAAATTCAAAACTGCATTCCTAACATATAGCAATATATGTAAGGAGACATTATCCTCAAATTAGGGTTTATAACAAATACAGAAACAGTTTCTAATAGGCTCTATGGTAGGATAAATAATATTCTCCAAAGATATCTACTTCCTGATCCCTGGAAATCATGATTATTGCCTTATTTGGTAAAAGACTAAATATTACCATGTCACTACATTAAGGATCTTGACATGGCAAGATTATCCTGGATTATCTGGGCCTGAATGTAGTCACAAGTGTCCTTATAAAAGAGAAGCAGAGAGGAAGAGGGAATGAGACAGGGGAAGAGATCACTGAAGCTTCTCTGCTGCTGACTTTGGAGATGGAGGAAGTGACCATAAGCCAATAATGCAAGGATCAGAGCTCTGAAAGCTGGAAAAGCAAGGAGGGCTCTCCCCAGAGCACCTGATACTGGATGTGACGTGGCTCTGCCTGCACCTTGCCATTGGCCAGTGATACTGGTTTCTGACTTCAGACCTCCAGATAAGTAGCATAAATTGTGTGGTCTTAAACCCCTCAGTTTATGGTGATTTGTTACATCAGCCAGAGGAAACTAGTACAGACTCTTTATTTTAATGACCTATAATAAAACCTGATACCAAAGTGGAACACTGTGTGTAAATAATTTTGAAGCGAACATCATTTGGTAGAAGGTTAAGTAACAATGCCAAATTGCAGAAGAAATTCAAATACAGGCTTTATAAACTGGAAGTGAGAGTTAATCCGATCATATAGATTTAGGTCAAGAAAAGTTACTCATTCAAGTGATATTAAATGAAAAATAAAAGATATTATGAAAAGACCTTAATTACCAGGAAATGAATGAATAATATAATACAACAGTTCATGACAACTATCTTGAGAGAAAAAATAAGATTATTTTTATCAGGGACAATCGGGAAGTTGCTTGACTTCAAGCATGGCTAGATCCAGTGTTTCATGATTTCATTGGGACTCCCTTTCCATCTTTCAATCTGCTTTCCCTGACAAATGTGTTATAAAATGAAGAGCACCAATGTCCTGATCTATAAGAATCTACAAAAACGTGGCCATCAGGACAGTTATTCTGCCATTTGTTGAGGCTAATAAAACAGTCCTGCTTATTGATCTTGTTGTTCCATTAAGCAGAAATGCCCCCAAGGACAGCTGCCGAGCAAAGAGGAACCAGACCAAGCATGGAAATAAATGAGGGACATGTAAATAAAACTTGTCATCCCAGCATCTGGACACAATAACTAAACACCCTGGGACTTGGGGATTCAGTCTGTCCTGGCATTAGTTCAACAAAGGTACTTCTGGATGCTTCTCACATAACTCAGAGCTATTGCTATTTTATATCAAGAGGAAAAATGTATTTTTTAGGATGTATTATTGTAGTGAAACAGAAGATGCTGAGAATGAAAATCTAATGATGATAGATGAAATAGTGGACATTGGAAAAGGTCTGATGCTATGTTTGGCAATAAGGTCATTAGACAGAGGTGAATTTGCATTTGAATCTAACACCTACCACTTGCTAATTGTACTACCTTAGAGAAGTCATTGGGTAATTATTTCCACCTTTTTTTAAAAATGTAAAATGTGTCTAAAACAATAATAATACCTCTTTATTGTTTGGAGGATTACATGAGTAAACACAAGTAAACCATTTAGCATCCTTCCTGGAATGTAACAAATACTCAATAAGTGTTTTTATTATCAGTTGTATAAATCATCAATGGTTAACATTAATAGATACTGTTTTATTATCTCTAAATAGATAGTTTTATTATCTCTAAATTAATAGTTTTATTATCTCTAATATCTTCTGAGAAATTAGACTGTATGCTATCAAAAACTTCCTCAAGCATCAACATTTTTATGTTTCTCACCTCATAATGATATCTATGTAATAGGAGTCTCAGAAGAAGAGGTGAGGAAAAAGAGACTGAAAAAAACTTGAAAAAAACAATAGCGGGAGACTTTCCTTATCTTGACCCATGACAATTTGCTGGCTGCTGTATTTAATCATCTTTTATGATGCCTTTTTGTTTTTGTTTTTGTTTTGTTTTTGTGGTACTGGGGATGGAACCCAGGGGCATTCTACCTCTGAGCTACACCCTCAGCCTGATTTTATTCTTTTATTTTGAAACAGGGTCTCACTAAGTTGCACAGAGCCTCACTAAATTGCTGAGGCTGACTTTGAACCTGCAATCCTCCTGTCTTAGCCTTCCAACTACTGGGATTACAAGAGTACGCCATCACGCCAGTTCTTATGATGCCTTGTTTAAACCTTCTATGAAAGAAAAGCACTGGCTGCAGGAGGACAGGAGAATTGCCTGGCTTCTCCCTAGGTGCCCCAAATATTAAATATTAAATATAACTTTCTCTAAATTATATCTTACGCCAAGTCAGCAACAACTTTCAACAACAGCTTTCTGTGGTAAGACTATGGAACAAGTAATGTCCACTACAAATGGTGTCCAGCATGGAGCAGGAGACCTAAGAGTTTCAGGAATTGCCTGCATCCCTTCAGCTGCCATGGTTGTGACCAGTTTGGAAGGGTAATCTCATTTTTGAATAGCAAAGGGGAATAATCTGTCTCATATGCCTCATTCCTTAGGAGTATGGGGCTAGTCAGAGCTGCTCCATATCCTCTCCACACTTCTTCTCCCAGGGTGCCAGACCTGTTATCACACTTAAAAAAAAGAACAAAGAGTTTTATCTAGTGACTGATTGCTGGGATGGTGATTCTGGCAGGAAACCTTGCCTCTACTTCCACTGTGGCCATGGCTCTTCACCATTCAGTTCAAAATGCTAAATATTTACAGGACTTCCAGAAGAACTATAAAGAAACTTGGTAGACTCAGATTCACATCGACCAAGAAATCCTTGGAGAAATTAGTTAAAAAATTCTGTGATTTGGACTGGAGAACAATTACAGGACTCCTTAGATGTACTAAAATTACATTCTCAAGTTCTGGCCATGGCTAATACTAAAACTTCAACCTTTACAGACACTGAAATCTTGGAAAGCCTGGCTGATGGTATTCCTAGTCTTAACCCTTTTAAGTATATTTCTACTCATGTATGGGGGTTGCTTTGTTTGGGTATTCTGGTTGTAATAATACTTGTTATTCTTTGTGCAGTCTGAAGAATCAGATGGAAACAGTTGAAATTTCACAAACGAGAAGTTCCAAAATAAGAACACCTTAGAGGCAGTTAAGGCAATTAGACCTAAGATCACAGTGACTCTGCCTAGCACATTTTAAAACCATAAAGATAGCAAGGGCCTTATGCCTTGCTCTCAGAGATTACACATAACCACACTGGCTATAATCAGTGCCTCTGTTTCCCTCCTATTCTTCCTGACTCAGCCTCAGTATGAGAAAGGCAAACTCCATATGTTACATGAAAGTGCTCATAGTTGATAGACAACCCATGCAGCCCAATACAATAGGGGTAAAAACAAGGTAGATTATTGACCTCTGTGCTTAGTAAGTGCACTTAGTAGACTAGAAGGCACCACCTGCCTAAGGAATAAGTTATGCCTAAGAAATAAGTTACTAGCTTATTGCCTTGGTAACACTGATAAAAACATATAATGTGAAAAGTGTATTTAAAAGGCTGGGGTTCGAGGGAGGGGCAGAGTTCCAGGGAGGGGCAGAGTTCCACTTTTGGGCTCTCCAGCATGTCTTCCAGGCACACTGCTTTTTTCTTTTCTCTTCTCTTATTTCCTACTGACTTTGCAATAAAATCTTGTTAAGCTGCAACCAAGCTGCCTGTTAGTTTTAATTCCTCTCTTCAGAAAATCTGATCTAAGTTGAAGAGAAAGAGCCCACAGCACCACTTCTACCATATCACAACCCACTAGACTGTTCACGAGAAATCTAAAAAGTCAAGCAAACTGATCCTGAAAAACACGACTCGCCCTGCTCCAGTCACAACCAGAAGTGGACAAGACAGTACATGACAGAAGACTGAAGATCATCACATGTCAGGCCACAAAATTGTACTCTAAGTTTTGTGTCATAAGTGCTTTAAGACTGACTTTATTAATGGGATTTATGAGGGTCTTAATTTTAACACTTAGGTGTCTACCAAATTTGACTTTGCATTGCTAAAATGAAAAAAAAAAGACAATTGGCAATTCTCATCATTTGAGGAGAACTAATAGGGTTGTTACAGCCAGTCTCTGCAATCTTCACCATTAATGTATCCAAAATTGACAACCTATTATTGTCAGATTTGAATCATGTCAGATTAATCTTGTGGCAGCCTGGAAAACCAGTGAAAGTTCTCCCAGGCTGACAAATACCATTGGCCTTGTTGGAAATGTTGGAAGCCTTCTTAGTCATCAGTTCTGGGGTCACCTCGGTCCAGTTCAAGAGGGGCACGATACTTTGGCTCTAGTCCTCCAAGGTCAAATAGGACCCAGGAAAGGACCTCACTAAAGGTTCCTGCAACTCCAGTGACTCATCTGACCTCCCAAAAAAGGGAGAGCATGAAGATCCCAGAGACTGGGAACCACAAGCACATACTCTGCAAAAGGAGGGTTATCTGAGAGGAACTATCCTGTATAAAAGACCATGACCTGTCCTGGCAGATGGCACAACTGGTAGAGGCAAAGCCTTACCGAGTCCCTAAACATAACCCTGAGGAGCCTTGACTGACCTTAACAGCAAACATTGTTAGAAAGTTATGTTTGCTCAGAATAGGACTACCTGCTTGGTTTTGAATACCCAGAAAAAAAAACAGTATAACCAGAGACAAATGTGCTATTTTAGGGATTTTAAAAAAAGGAGCTATACTAAAGCCATTTATATAGTAGTTCTACCTTTAAACTCAGAAGAGTAAGTTATGACACCAATACCCAAAACCTCCTTCCAGTTAAGTCCTTATAAGATGCTGTAAAGTTGAACCCGTCGTTCTTGAGATTTTACAAGTCCTAGGCCATCAGACAGGACAAAAAGTGGAAACTCCTATTCCTGTAAGCCCCTGGAGGATCTGAGTCCTGCCCCAAATCCTACAGACAAAAAACCTGTTTAAGCTTAGTTCCTTATGGTTCCTCCCAGATAGCATGGCTCCTACCCTTTCTAACTCCTTTACTCATTTTCCTTCTCATCCTAATTTTGGGGCCATGCATAATCAACATGATTATGTCACAAATTCAAAAAAATCACTAATCACTCTGTCAACAAGCTTCTTCTCTTGCAGACCAAAGGCCAAGACATCCTCCTCCCAAACACACAGAACCTGTAAGATCCTCACAGTACCTGCAACATGGCTTCTAGACCTAGGTCCACCTTCTTCTCATTGTTATGCAGGAAGTAGATAGAGTGAACACGGTGGCCCATTTCCCAATATAAATATTATAAAACCTCTGGAATGTGGGCACTGTGAGGTCTGACTGTGAGGTCTGGCCATGAGATCTGGCCGAGGATGACCAAGAAAAGGGACCCAAGAAAGGAGCAAAAGAAAGAGAAACACCCCCTGACCATTATCCTACTGAGATGACCTGGTCATTGGCCTACCAACAAGCAGCATACACGACCACTCCTGACCCTCCCCCCTTCTTTGCCCCATAAAAAAGCCCTTAGTCTGTAAGGAAGGGGGCTCCTGACTCTAGTGGATTCTCTTTTCCGGTCAGACCCCCTCCTAGGCTTTACCCCCAAGTAAAACCTGTTCTGGCCTGTTGAGCCATGTTTCCTTTATCCCCATATTCCCTGACAGATACCTAGTCAAAGTATGGGTATTTTTTCAGGATTATATGAAATAATACATAGAAAAGCCTTCGGGGCTTATCTCTGGTTCACAAGATAAAATGCCTAGCAGGAACTCACTAATGGTTTTGTTGCTTTTTCTTTCATTTCTTATTATTCAAATTCTTGTCATCCTTCAAGGCTTAGCTCAAATATGACCTTTTCTTGGTTAAATATTTTTCTTTTTTCTTCTGCGGTCACTCAGTGCAATGTATGTTCCTTTGTTGAGTCTTATTTCATTTTGCCTTGCACTGGAGTTATTTGTTCACATAACTTATTGCTTTCTAGAAGTTTTTTGGGGTTTTTCTTTTGTACTGGGGATTGAAACCAGAGGCATTCTACCTCCAAGCTACCCCCCCAGCCAATTTTATATCTTATTTGGAAACAGGGTCTTACTAGGTTGCTGAGAGCCTTGCTAAGTTGCTGAGACTGGCTTTGAATCTGCGATTCTCCTGTCTCAGCCTCCCAAGTACTGGGATTACAAATGTGTGCCACTTCACCTGGCTCTAGAAGACTTTAAACTCTTCAGAGACAGAAAGACCTGTCTTGTTTATATTTGTATTTTTTCTTCCTCTTCACAGCACCCAGGGGGTGCCTAGCAAGTAGAAGATACTCAACAATGTTTATTGAAATAGAATGAATGAAGCCTAATGGGTTTTGCAAATTAAGCAGACTTGCCTATTCCCAGAACCTTAAAAGAGTTTGGAGAAGGGGTACATTAAGATAGGCAGAATGTACCCAGTGCACATTTTCTAATTCTTTAGCAAGGTTAAAACAAGAGTGTGTGTTGTCTCGAAGCTGTTTACAAGGAATATTTGGAGTTAAACAAGTATTAGGAAGAAGTCACTCTACCTGGATTTTGCATAGCTCTGTGAATAACAAAGACGTGCTACAGAGAGACTTGACACTTTTCTTTACAGAGCTCATTCCACACAGGCTGTAGACCTGGAACTTAAGTTAGCTTGCATAATGCCTGTCAGAGGAAAGAAGGCTGCAACTTCAAAGTCAGAGAGGGAGCAAAGGAGAGAATAAGACACAAAAAGCAACTTGGCTTTTATGGCCTTTTCACATCTTTGACCACAGGCCCAAAAATAATTGCAATGGCAAAGATTTTACTATTTAGGGGGAAACAGAAGTAATGTGTTTCTTAATTGCTTGCTGTTCTTTTCAAATAAAGTCACAGTTTATGCTCAGGAAACGTTAGGATAATTTTCAAACTAAGGTTGTAATAGAAGAATGGATAAAATAGATTATGAGCAATTAGTACAAAGTAATATGATGAGACTTTTAAAATCCTATTTTTGCAGGATATTTTCTCACTGAGTAGAGTAACAAAGAGCAAGAATGACTTGATTATACATGTTTCAAAAGGTATGCATATGCATAGAGAAATCCTGGAAAGAATATACCAAACCATCAAGAATATGTGTTCTTTTAAATTTGGGTCTAATATATGATTTTTCCCTATTCACTTTGAAATCCTATAGGATTTCCTATTTTTCTTTCCTTCTGCTGTAATAGCAGAAGAAAGCAGTAGGTGCTTATTATGCATTAGATATGCTTTCTAAGCATTTTTTCATACGCATTTTCATTTCATTTTCCCAACAATTATGCTACCATTTTTATTAAGTAACAAGATGACGAATTCAAGGCATGGAAAAGCTAGGGAAAGTGCTCATGCAAGCCAGGAAGAGCAGGCTTGTGTTTAACATCAGCTAACTTACTGCTGAGATTGAGCTCATAACATGAAACTCTGCAATGTCTAGGACACCAGATGGGAAGTTCTGCAGTGAGCCACACATGCTGGTATTGCTTTTAGGAAACCATATTCCCCAGGCTTAGCCTGTTGAGAACAATTAGGGGGATGAAGGACTGATCTTAGAATGAAGGAAGGAGGATCTCTGAATTAAGAGGGCAAACTGGGTGGGCATGGTGGCACATGCCTGTAATACCAGTACTTGAGATCACAGGTTCAAGGCCAGCTTGGACAATTTACTGAAACCATTTCAAAATAAAAAATGAAAAGGGCTTGGGGGTGTAACTTGGCAGTAGAATGACCCTGGGTCCTATCCCGAGGACAAAAAAAATAAAAAATGTCAGACAGTCAGGTAGCCTGGGAAAAACCAGGCCAAACTTCAAACTTTAGTTTCATGTAGAACAAGTTTCCAAATCTTGATTTGTGACTGTAGAATTTGTCACAGACCATGGTAGTCATCTGATCTGTTCAACAGATATTATTTGAGAGTGTAGCATGAGGGTGAGGCTCAGTAAGTGTTTGGAAGGCTGGGCTGGACTTCTGGGAGGCAGAAGGCACCATGATGTCCTGAGATCAGGACCTGCAGCTCAGGAGGGCAGTCAGCCAGCTCAGCACACAGTGGACCAGTGACTGCTCTCTGCACGCTGCTTTCTTAACGTTTTTCTAGAATTCTGTCCACCTAAGAACCTTATCACACTGGCTCACCTAACCTCCTTCAACGCTTCTTTCTGGAGGTCTTCACTACATATTGGGCAACTGAAGCTTGGAAGAGTGAGTTAATTTCTACACCATCACACATGAGCTCTGAAGCCTCCTGCCCTGACTCCATATGCACAACTCTGATCGTTGTGCCATGTGGCACAGGCTGTGAACCACCCAACGCTGAACTTGGGATAGATGCATTTCTATAAGAGAGATGCTTTTATCCAACTTGGGATCTCTTCGGGCTCCCTTTCTACCGATAAAGGTGTTCTAGCCATAGCTATTTGGCAGATTCTCAGAAAATCTCCACAGTTCTACTCACTATTCATCAAGATCCACTTGAAACACTTTGGCTCCTGCCTGCAGGTCTTATGCCTTAGATTTAAAATTTCCTCCTTATTTAGCTTCCATTGGATTCGGGGACCAGCAAAGTTCGGTGTATAGGCTGCTCTCTGTTTTTATTAATAAAGTTTTATTAGATTACTTCCATGTTTATTTTCTAATGTATGTTATTGGCTACTTTTATACTATGGGCTGAGTTGAGTAGTCACAACAGAGATTAGTCTTCAAGATCTAAAATATTTACTTTATGGCCCTTGGTGCTTTGTGAGATTGTCTACCTTGGTCCCATTTGCTATCCCTCCTGAGAGCTGTCAGTTCTAAGCCAACCCTCTGCTCCTTGCCCCCACCCACACTTTGCCTTGATGTGAGTTTGAGGATAAGATCCAGAGTAGCCACCACCTTGGATGATATCCACAATTATAAGACAAAAAATCAGAATTGTCAGAAAATAAAAGATAACAACTTAATAGAAACCAATAGACAAAATTTCAAAAAGGAGCAGGCGCTTGCTTAGTGGTGTTTAGAGTTGCAAAAGTTGAGAAAGATGAGCAATGAGAGGAAGCTGCTGAACTGGACCATTAGCAGGTCACTGGTAACCTCTGTAACTATAGTAGCTGTTGAGTGACAAGGGTGGAAACCAAATTTCATGCTGCGAAGGAGATAATGATTTGGGTTTCCAGAAAGGATTTAGTGTTACTGGCTAAGGAGGTTAGCATTTCCTGCCAGACTAATTTTCGTGGGCAATTTCATGATTCCGTTTCCTTATTTAACCTCTCTCCATATTAAGAAGAGCTAGTTACTCTCATCATTTGTAATGAAGCAGCTGTTGCATCTGGAGGCTCTCTTGATAGCCACAATCCACATGCTTCACTCCATCTCTAATTCAGTGTTTGGTTTCCATTTTGTTTCCTTCCTTTTTTTTGGATGTGGAAATAAAACTTTTGCCCTGGTCTGTGCTCCTTGAATCCTTGATGCCAGAGGCTGCAGAATGTTAATGAGGCCATGTCTTTGCTAGTGGACTGAGAAATCAATGGCCTTCAGGTGTTAATGAGATGATCTCAAAATCTATGTCCATTGTTAGAGAACTGATGGCTCCCTGCTGGGCTGTCAAACTATGCTAAAATGAACAACCCAGGCATTTTCCAGCTCTGCATAAACTCCAGTCCCCAGGCTTGGATATTCAGTAAATGTAGCAAAAATTGAAGTCATCTCAATCATGAGCTTCTTCTCCTCCATCTTCAAACTGTCATGTCTCTAACCTCTAAAAAAAATTGTCCCTCTTTCTTCCCCCAGGTTGACCCCTCGAACTGTGCTTCTGGTCCCAATTCTTTTTTTTGTGTGTGTGGT
>PVJS01053058.1:0-13411 GCA_004027185.1 Glis glis | reverse complement strand
AAAACAGGATCACGGTTTCAAGGCCAGCCTCAGCAACTTAGCAAGACCCTGTTTCAAAATAGAAAACAGAAAAAGGGCTGGGTGTGTAGCTTGGAGGTAGAATGCCCCTGGATTCAAACCCCAGTACCAAAAATAAATAAATAAATAAATAAATAAACAAACAAACAAACACTGGCGGAGCCTAGTGTTGGAGAGATCACATTTCCTTGAATTTTATCTCCAAGAGCTCTACTAGGTTCTCACAGTGACGGTCAGAGAAAAATCCTGTTAAGCTCCAACAGCTGGAGAGCCAAAGTAACCAGTCCAAAATGCACTCAGAGAATTCTGTTGTTCTTAACAAGGCTGGCCCTAAATGGAAACCATTTCACCATCACCTAGTGGGCTATGGTTTTGCCAGAGCCCAGATGACCTGGGGGAATGGGAATACTCAATGCCAGATCCCTCTGACCGGCCTGCCTCGCCTAACAGGGGAGGAAACTAAGTAGCACATGAGAAGACTGAAGCTCAAAGTCGCAGACTCTCAAAATACTGAGACCTAATTAAAGAACCATAAAATGTTTCCCTCTACCCACATCTTACCACCACATCAGTAGGGCTCCTGTACCGTAACAGGATGACTACTAAAAGAACTGCATGCCTCTGGCCTTATTTCAAAAGAAACCATCCCCTACCACCAAAGCAAAAGAGAGAGATAAACAAGGACACAAGAAAACCTTGTAGCCGGTGACACCTACAGCTATAGCACAGAGCGAACATAGCCTCGCTTCTAGCCAGATGAACATAAAACCTCTCACACAGGCTTCATGTATCTCAGTTCCTTTTATCCAAGATAGCATGCCTGGCTGTGTTAGTTTTCTGGCATGATGAGAAAGTTCCTGAGATAAACAGTTTAATAAGGGTAAGGTTGGTTTTGTCCCATGGTTCCAGAACTTTCAGTCCATGGTTGCTTGCCCTGTTTCTTTGGCCTGGTGAAACATAGTTTATGGCGGTTGGTATGCCTAACAGAGGTGGCTTCTTTACCAGAAACCAAAAGAGAGACTTGAAGGGGTGGAAGTCCCAATATCTCCTTCAAGGACACACCCCCAATGACTTAACTTCCCCCCACTAGGCCTTAAAAACTCTTTTAAAAACTCTTAAAAACGTCCCCTTCCAGTAGCAACACAGCTGAGAACGAAGCCACTCATGGACCTTTGGGTGACTTTTTTTATTTATTTTTTATTGGTGCATTGTAATCATACATCTTGATGGGATTCAGGGTGGTAGAAGTATACATGCGCACATTGGTCAATTAGCCCTCCCCCAATCCCCACCCCCATTCCCTCCCCCTTCCCTCCTTCTCTTGCTCAGCATAGTAGTTGACTTTGATATATTTGTGTATGTACATCCTGTGCATTAGGGTGTTTCCCTCTTCCCCTCCCATCTCCCTCAGTTAGATCACCTTCTTTACTCATCAAAGGTTTTCTCCATCTTTGTCTGGAGTCCCTCCTATGCCCTGTTAGCCCTAGCTTCCGCTAGTGACATTTTTTTGATTCAAGCTATAGCACTGGCTTTCAACAACAGAAAAAGGATGTGGAATACTAAAAGACAAAGAGAACACAGTTTGAAGAGTCAGAGTAAGCTTCAGAATCAGACTCAAATACATCAGGGATGTTGGAATTATCATGGTTCCAATGGAAGGAATGGACAGCATGCAAGGAGAGGTGGATAATGTAATAAAAAGACAGGAACACTCAGAATCGCAATGAAATGCTAGAGATCAACATCACATTGCCGCACGAGAGCTGAGACATGGCTTTGCAGGGCTGATCAATAGACTGGCTATTGTAGAGGGAGAATCAGTGAACTTGAGGAAATGCCAAAGAAACTTTCAAAACTGAAATGCAAAGAGAAAAAAAGACTGTGAAAATCAAAACATGTAAGAACTGTCGACAACTACAAAAGGCATAACATACATATATGTAATGGAAATACCAGAGACAGAAGAAAGAGAGAAAACATTTAATGTAATAATGACTGATATTTTTCCAAAATTAAAAACACACACCAAACCACAGATCCAAGAGCTCAAAAAACACCAAGCAAAATGAATACCACAAAAATTCCTTACCAAGGCATATCGTATTCAAATGGTAGAAAATTGAAGACAAAGAGGAATTCTTGAAAAGTTGTCAGAGGATAAACAAAACCACCCACAGAGGAACAAGGATAAGAATTACATCAGATATTTCTTCAGAAAGCATGCAATCAAGAAGAGAGGAATGAAATATTCAGTGTTGAAAAAAAATGCCAACCTAGCATTCCGTACTCAGTGAATATACTCTTCACAAATAAATGAGAAATGAAGACTTTCTCCTACAAACAAAAATTGAGGAAATATGTCACCAGGAGACCACCCTTGCAAGATATGTAAAGTAAGTTCTCCAGAGAGAAAAAACATGTCAAAGGTCAGAAAGTCTCATCCACATAAAGAAAGTAAGCCCATTAGAGCAGGAATAAATGAAGGTAAAGTTACTGAATACTGCTGATTTGTTGAAAGATCATTGGTTTTTGTAGATTAAGTTAGAATTCAGCAAGGGACGACTCAGTAGTTCCAAATGTGTTGTCCTTAGTGGGTTTTTTTGGGGGGGATTGGTTATATTTAAAATCAAGTTTTCTATAAATGGAAACTTTCTTTCTAGTATTTGATTAGCCTTGACAAAGATCTTAGATTATAACCAGTCCTTTTTTTTTTTTTTGCGGTACGGGGGATTGAACCCAGGGGCATTCTACCTCTGAGCTGCACCCCCGGCCCTATTTTTTTTTATTCTTTATTTTGAAACCGGGTCTCACAAGGTTGCAGAGGGCCTCACTAAGTAGCTGAGGCTGGCCGCGAACCCGGATCCTCTGGTCTCAGCCTCCCAAGTACTGGGATTACAAGCGTGCGCCATCACGCCTGGCTCCATAACCAGTCCTTTTTAAGGAACTAGTTCGTGGCTTGATTGGTCATCTTCATGGCTTCTTTGATTAATTTCTCACTCATATCTGCTTATGTTTTATCTAATTTCCTCTGTTTTCATTGAGACTATTTTCTCCTCTTTATAGTCTTTTGACTTGAAAACTTAGTTCAATGATGGTCAATTTTTCTTTTCTAATGGACACACTTGAAGTTTTAAGGTTTCTTCTAATTACTAATTTAGTAGTATCATTCGGGTATTGATATGTAGTCATTATTTTATCATTCATGTATAACTATTTCATAATTCCTATTATCATTCCACATCCTTTGAACGATGTAGCAGTATTATTTTTCATTTCCAAAGGAATATTACTTTTTAACTATATTTAGCATTGATTTTTATCTCTGAATAGTTATTAAAGACTATTACCTTGTGTGTATGAAATTGATTATTTGGCATTAATTTAGGTTGGCTTTGAGGCTTAGTACCTTCCAACTTTGGTAAAAATTTCACATAGCCTCTAATTGAATGCACTCATTAATTCCAGCTTGCTAATTATGTTTTTCAAATTTTTTACCCTTACTAATTTTGATCTGATTATCTTATGCATTACTAAATTTCCCTCATGCTTATGAGCATTTCAGTTTTTGTAGTAATTCTATACATCCTAAGTAATTTTCAGTGTGAATGTTTTAAGTGAACTTGTTGACGTCATTCCCATGTTTCAGATCAATTTACTCCTTGCCTGTGACTCAACTATCAATGTCCTTTCATGTTTTTAAATTTCTATGTTGATGTTTTTCTCATAGATTTGAGAGGGCTTTAAAAACCAATTGTCTGTTATGTAATATGCAAATATGTTTCCAAGTTTGTCATTTCTATTTTAGTTTTCTCCTATATATTGCATAAAAACATAGAATCAATTTGTCAAATTTCCAAATAAAATACCTGCTGGAATTCTGATTAGGATTTCATTGCAAAATTAAGTTTCCAATCTCTGACCATGGTATATCTTTTTATCTTTCCTATAAAATGGAAAAATAATTTATGAATAAAACAACAGAAATGACTAAAAGTAAACACATAATATGTAGAATCAGCTTTTTCTCTGAGAAGAATAAGAAAATTGATAAACCCTTGATAGAACTAATTGAAAGAAAAGAAAGAATATCAAAAATATCAGAAGTAAAAATGCAAACTATCACACTAAAAATAAGACAATGCTATGAAGATTACTACAAAAATTGATATATAAGTTTATTAGGTTTCCAATGAAAAGAGTACAGGCCTGAATGTCAAATCTTGTTAAGTTGCTGAGGCTGGCCCCAAATTTATAATCCTCCTGCCTCAGCCTCCCAATTAGCTGGGATTATGGATGGACCCATCATACTCAGCTAAAAATAATACCATTTTTTTAAAAAAAGCTTTTCATAGTATTAAAGAATTATATGCCCCAAATAATTTTATGAGGCTAGCAATATCCAGGTATCAAAACATTTCAAGGCTAAATCGAGAAAGATGATGGAAGGCTAACTTCACTTATGTACATAACTAAAATACTCCTTAAAATATTAGAAATGTAGATCCACCAATATAATAAAAAGTTTTATAAATTACGACAAAGTTGCTTTTATCCCAGGATTGCAATACTGGCCTTATATTTAAGAACCAATCAATGCATTTAATCACCATTGATCATTTCAACAGATACAACAAAAGCAGCAGTAAATATTCTCAATGGAGAACAGAGGGGGTAGCTTTGTGTTAAAGCATGCATGAGGCCCTGGGTTCAATCCCCAACATTGAAAAAAAACATAATGGAGAAATATTGAAAGCTTCCATTTTGGTATCAAGAGTAAAATAAGGAATTTTTGCTTGTACTGGCTGTCCCAATTGGCACATTGTATGAGGAAAATAAATAAAAGGAATTAGTGATTAGAAAGTAACAACTGAAAGTGCAGATGATATCCTTGTGCACAGAAAAAAATCTAAAAGTAAGATAATGATCAATTCTTAGAATGAATAAATTTCTAGATACCAAAAATGCAAATCTTAATTATATTTCTGTTCACCAGCCATAAAGAATTAGAAAATAGAATTTAGGCCAGGTGTGGTGGCACACACCTGTAATCCTAGCACTTGGGAGGCTGAGATAGGAGGATAGAAGGTTTGAGACCAACCTCAGCAACTTAGTGATACCCTCAGCAACTTATCAAGGCTCTGTTTCAAAATAAAAAATAAACCAGGGTTGGATGTACAGCTCACAGGTAGAATGCCTCTGGGTTCAATTCCCTAGTATATAAAAAAAGAATTTAGCCGGGCATGGTGGCACACGCTTGTAATCCCAGTACTTGGGAGGCTGAGACAAGAGGATCGCAGGTTCACAGCCAGCCTCAGCTACTTAGTGAGTCCCTCTGCAACTTAGTGAGACCCCGTTTCAAAATAAAGAACAAAAAAATAGGTCTGGGGGTGTAGCTCAGAGGTAGAAGCCCTTGGGTTCAATCCCCAGTACTGCAAAAAGAATTTATATTAGCTTTCATATACACAGAAAATAACCAGTTAGAATACAAATAAAAGATACTACACCTAGGAAGTATATTAACAAAAAAAATTGGAAAGCCCATATGAGGAAATCTAATTTAAAAAATAATGATAACCTCCTGACAGGCACAAAGTTTGACTTGGATAAATATGAATACATATTAGGTTATTAAATAGGAAACCACAGCACCATAAAGGTTTTTTACTAAGTAAGTAAGTTTTTCAAAGATAAAATGTGATATCTATAGCATATGCTATATATATTATGATATATAATGTTACCTATTCCATATATTAAAGTTGGATGAGGTACTTGTCAAGCTGACATGTAAGATTACATAAGCAAAAATAGCTGAGTTTTTCTTAGAAAGGACTTGCAACAGAGGGATTAGACTAGTCCTATTTGATAAAGAAATATACTATAAATTTTCCATTATTACCATAGCGTGATATTAGCGCATGAATAAACAACGGGACACCATAACAATCCTGAACCCGGACGATGTCTCCATGCAAATGGACATTGTTAAGGATGGTATATTAGCCAGGGCTTTCTGAAGATACAGAATTAATAGGATGGATAGATAGATAAGAGGGGATTTATTGGGAAATTGGCTAACGCAGTTGTGGAGGCTGAGAAGTTGTAGAGCAGGCTGTCTGCAACCTGGAGGACCAGGGTTGCTAGTAAGTGTGGCTCAATTCAAGTCAGAAAGTCTCAGAACCAGTGAGCATGAAGGTTCAACTCTCAGTCCAAGGACGAAAGCCTGCACGTCCTGGAGCCCAAAGGCTGGAGATCCTACAGCTCTTATGTCCAAGGACATAAGGAAAAGGGTGTCCCAGTTCCAGGATACAGTGAATTTGCCTGTCCTCTCTTTGCCTTTTATCTTATCTGGTCTCTCAGCCAATTGGATGGTGTCCACCCACATTGGGTGAGGGTGGATCTTACTTACTTAACCTACTTATTCACATAACAATATGTTTAGGAAAGAGCCTCACTGACATGCCCAGAAATAATGCTTTTTTCTCCCAGATGTCTGGGTATCCCCTAATCCCATCAAGTTGACACTTATGATTAATTATCACAAGTCTACCTGTGTCGGTCAGTTTTCATCACTGTGGCAAATGAGATGTATTTTGGCTCATGGTTTCTGAAGTTTCAGTCCATGGCTGGCTGGTTCCATTGCTCTGGGCCTGAGGTGAGGCAGAACATCATGGCAGAAAGGTGTAGCAGAGGAAAGCTGCTCAGTTCAAGGCAGCCAAGCTGGGTGTGTGGTGCACGCTTGTAATCCCAGTACTTGGGAGGCTGAGACAGGAGGATCGCAGGTTCACGGCCAGCCTCAGCTACTTAGTGAGGCCCTCCACAACTCAGTGAGACCCTGTTTCAAAATAAAGAATACAAAATGGGCTAGGGGTGTAGTTCGGAGGTAGAATGCCTCTGGGTTCAATCCCCAGTACCACACACACACAAAAAAAAGGCAGCCAGGAAGCAGAAGAGGGAGAGAGAAACAGGAAAGCGTCGTGGTTAAGATGTAGTCCCCAAGTGCACAACCCCAGTGACCCACTTCCCCCAACTAGGTTCCCCTACAGTTTACACCACCTCCCAATAATATATTCAAATTATTGACCATCAGTGGATTGATTCATTGATTAGATCAAAACCCTCATGATACAAACTTTACCCAAAATTCCAACTTCTGAACATTGGTGCGCTGGGGACCCGCCTTCAACACGTGAGACATCAAGGGACATTTCAGAACTAACCATAGCTCTACCCCCTGTCAACTCAGCATCCATACGCATATCTTCAAACCATACTTAATCTTGAAATAATCTTGAAATAAACATGTCATACTCCCCCCCAGTATGATACAACTACTTTATATATGACCCAAAATACACTAGTTCTTTCCCCAGAAAGGAGGTAAAGTCCTTGAGTAATGTTTGTTCTTCTCCTGATATCCCATAATATTAATCTTATGATGCAGAATCAATAATACTTAAATTCTGATATAAAGTCAGTGCATCTTATATTACATGATACAAGAATATGAAGCTGGGTGTGGTGGCACATGCCTCTAATCACAGTATTTGGAGACTGAGACAGGAGGACCACAGGTTCATGGCCAGCCTCAGCAACTTAGTGAGGCCCTCAGCAACTTAGAAATACTCTGTTTCAAAACAAAAAAAAAAAATAAGGCTGGGAATGTAGCTCAGAGGTAGAATGCCCCAGGTTCAATCCCCAGTATCACAATAAACATACATACATATATACATACATACATACATACATAAATAAATAATGTAAAAATATATCTGCTTAATATATGTACAAATACATACATTTTCTTAATAGAATAGGGAGGAAATACTAATAACAATTACAGCCTTTGTATTTGTATCTGGTTACATGTTTGTTGATGGCATTTATAATTACCTTTGTCTACAGACTCTGTATTCCCTTTGCTTTCAGCAAGCACCTCAGTGGGTCATGATGCTCTACCTGGTGGGATGATCTATGTTTTCATTCCTGAAGGATCTGGGCCATTTGTAGTAATTCCTGGATTGGGTTGTTTTAGTTTCTCTTAAGCATTAGTCAAAGGGCATAGAAATGCTTAGAGATGCTCCAAGGGATCTCCTGTATACTGGACATACTCTTTCTCACATCCAGCAGTCTGATTTTTCCTTTGGTTGTCGGTATTGGTATCATTTCCCCAGTCAGTACAGTAACTCCTCCTTTGTATGTTGGTTCAGAGGCATTAGAATACAAAGCAGCTTGGTGGCAGTTTTAACATCCAGTTCAATGGAATCATTATTGTGCTTCTTGATGCAAACATTCTTTCCTCTGAAACTAAAGCCTCTGGTCCAGCAGAGCTTACAGTTACGGGAACTGGAAGTAAACATTTTGCTAGTGAGTGCTACAGCATGAATCTTGAATTTCCCTCAAAGGCCCAGATATTGAATGTTTGGTCCTCAAACAGTGGTACTAGTAAGAGGCGACAGAATCTTTAGGAGGTGTGACCTAGCGGAAGATAGGCAACTGGGGATGTGCCAGTGAAGGACAAGGGATTGCTCCAAAATGCTAAACACCTGCACTGCAGTTCACCTATGGGGTCCATCGAAAGGCTCCAAACAGCATCCCGATCTTCCTCCAACACCTCAGGTACCACTGGATCTGCTGGGTCATGTGGCCCAAGTGACAGAGCAGCCTACATAGCAACCTGGCCTGTTGCAGAGCCTTCTCCTGTTCTGAGGCCCATGGAAATTGGAAGCTCTTCAGATCACTCTGAAAATGGACTATAGTAACACCCAAATGAGCAATGCGTTGTTTCCAACACTCAAATAGGCCCACTAAGCATTGTGGTTCTGTCTTGTTTTTCAGAGAGGTCAGATACAACAGTTCATACTTCCTTCACTTTAGAAGGGATAGCTCAATATGTCTATGCCGCTAGATCCCTAGGAATTTCACTGAGGAATAAGACCCTCCTATTTTAGTCAGATTCATTTCCCATCCTCTGACATGTAAATGCCTTACCAATAAGTCTAAAGTAGCTGCCACTTCTCAACCTCAAACACCAGGTCCACTCAGCATAATTGTCATCAATTTAATGAACGAGTGTGATATCTTGTGGAAGGAAAACGTGGTCAAGATCTCAGTGAACTAAATCATGACCTACAGCTGGGGAGTTAATATACCTCTAAGGTAGGACAATAAAGGAGTGCTACTGGAATCAAACTACTTCTGGTGGGCTTATGGACAGGGATGAAGAAAAAGACATTTCCCAGATCAATAGTTACATAGCAGGTGGCAGGAGATATGTTCACTTATGAAGCAATAAAACCACATCTGGTACAGCAACTGCAATTTGAATTACCACTTGCTTAAGCTTATAATAATCTGCTGTCATTCTTCAAGGTCTGTATTTTGTACCAAATAGATGTGAATGAGGATGTAGTGGAAATTACCATTCAGCATGTTTCAAGTCCTTGATGCTAGCACTAATCTCTGCAATCCCCCAGGGATGCAGTATTGCTTTTGATTTCTTATTTTTCCAGGTAGAGGAAGCTCTAATTGCTTCCATTTAGCCTTTCCCACAATAACGGCTCTCACTTCACAGACCAGGGGACTGATGTGGGGAGTCTGCTGGCTCCTACGTACATTTATTACATCTATGCATTATGAAACTGGAAAAATGACCACAGGACAGATTTGGAGACCCAATGGACATACTCTGAGTGACACCTGAGCTGGAACTCCATCAATCACCTGATATTCATAGCTCCTACTCTAACTGGAATGGGGCACAGTGATGTTTTACGTCTCCTGAGATCAATGGCAGCTCAGAGCCAGTGCCCAGTAGTCCCCAAAATGTCTTATTGTTTCCTTTTCTACAGTGCACAATCGCCATGGAAAAAGGGAATAGAGACCTTTAGGAAGGGATGGGAGAAAGATTGACAGTAAAAATTTCTTTCTCTTTCTTTCTTTCTTTCTTTCTTTCTTTCTTTCTTTCTTTCATACTGGGGATTGAACCCAGGGGTGCCAATCAATAAGGACCAACATAACTAACCCTGACTGTGGAGAAGTTGGTGGCATAACCCTGCTGGAAAGGATTATTTCAAGTGACCCAACCCTACAATATTTTAGCTGTACATCTGTCATGATGTACAACTAAAGGAACTTGTAAAAATATTATAAAGTAGTGCTATTTTAGTATTAATATTAGTATTTATCTTAGCCAGCATTCTCCCTGCTATAATCCAAAGACCTGACCATGTATTTTAGAGGAAGGTAGATGTATTTGCTCGGGATTTCCTTGGGGATTTTGGGTTCGGTTCATGTGGATCTCAGGACATGGTGGCGCGGGAAGTGGACAAAGGGAGAATGCAAGGCTCCACTCTCACATCACGGAGGCCAGAAGCAAGAAAGAGAGCAGGGGGGAGGAGGAGCCAATATATAATCCCCCAAGGGGATTTGGGGACCCCAGACACTTTTTCTTCCTGGCCATAGATAACACCAAGTAGGGTGTTGGGGGGCTGAGGGATCCTAGGAACCCAAATCCTGCCTGCCACTCTGGCAAGTCTCTCTAGGACCCGAGTCAGAGATCTGAATACACAACTATAATTGACGGAAGTCTAATGCCTGACTGCAGAAAGGGGAAATACAGTAATACTATACCTGTTCACATGGCAAGAAATGCTGTTCCTAGAGCAGTTCAAGGAAATAAGGAGTAGATCTACATGGACTGATTCCAAACCATAAGAGTGGAAAAGCCCTCTCAAGGGCTATATCAAAGAGAGTGGGTTACACTGTTTGTGTGTTTATTCCAAAGGATGTAAGGCAGGTGGAAGAACAGACTAGTTTCTGCTTTCCTCCTCCCCATGGCTCTCTCCAAAACTCACAAGAGCATGCGCACACCCCCACACATCCACCTACATCTCTTCAAACTGTTGCATTTACAGGAATTTTTTTTTACACCTCAGGTGGATCTATTAGTTTCCAATAAACATACTTGGCATCTATTTTTGGATCTCATCACCCTAATGAAAGGATCGGGGGATGCTTCACAGCCAATTACCGAGTGCAAGATAAATGCATGTATTTATTCATTCTCTGCCGTGATGATTAAGAGGGAGTTCATTTCACTGTAGTCTTGCAGATGTTCAAAATAGAAATGATCTGACTGCAATAAGATAAAACCCACAGCCCAACCTGAGGAAAATGCCATTCTAGATAATGTGCTCGTGTTCAATCCTATTAGCATGAAATCATCCTTCTATTATTTCACATCTCACTAAGAGGATGAGGTAAAGCAGGTGTCAGACAGATGTCACTTAAAGAACGGGACTGGCTTTCCTGTTGGCATCTGAGAATCCCAGACCCCAAATCTATTCTCCATCCTGGGTTTTCCAATGTCACGATGGCTTGTTTCTCTAATGCAGTTCCATTAGGCTGCATTTGATATTTATTTCTCTGCAGCAGAAGGAAGATACTCATACAGGAAAGGTTTCTGTAAATCAATCTGCTATTGAGGTTCTCTACTGGGAGAAAAAGAAATGTAAGCGGTGATGTAGAGCTGTGGAGCTACACCCTGTAGTCTGTTGGCAATTCCCAATGCACTTATCATCAAAAATCATTCCTCTGTGATATTATTGTGTTTTTGCTCTAGATAGACGGGCAGGGAATGAGCAGCCTTGCCTACCATGTGCTGTGTGGTACTTGCAGGTGATTGGTCTACCTGGCCAGGTCATGTAGCATTAGTAAGCAGCATGCTCATACTCCATAGAACAGTCTTCACATATCCAGGTGTCAAAAATTTTCATTGGGAATAGACACACGCTCACACACAGCCTTGGATTTCTAGTGCATTGAGGATGCAGGATTTAAATCTTTCTCAATAGCTGAATGACAAGTGATTCTGTTATATTAGAGCTCCCTGGGGCTCCAACAGGGCTGCTCCTCACATTGTGCTCTCTCTCGAGACCTTTCCCACATCCAGTCCCCAGAGGCTCTGACCCTCACCTCGCTGCAGCAGGTTCCTCACTGCAGAAGAAAACTCTGAGAGAGGAAGGTGAGAGAAAAGCAACAGATTTAATACTTCATGTGTGAGACAATGCAGCAAAAATATTTAACAAATGGTGATGACCTTAGTTTTTGGCTGCAGGATGTGATGCTGGCAGAGGGTCTCTTCTTCTCTCTTTTCCCCTGTACCCTCCAACATTCTTGCAGCCATAATCTAAATATCTGGCCACATAACTTAGAGGAAAGAAGATTTATTTTCTTACAGTTTCTGGCTCAGTCCATGTGAGAGGCTGGGGACCATGGACCTCAGGGCATGGTGGTGGGAGGCACAGGGAGAGCACATGGGCTGTGCTCCTCATATCACAGAGGCAGGAAGAGAGAGAGAGAGAGAGAGAGAGAGGGAACATAGGGAGAGGAGGAATCCTTTATATAATCCCCAAGGGCTGCACCCCAGAGACTACCTCTTCCAGCCATACCTTACAGGCCTACCAGAAGGTAGATAAATCCATTACAGTGGATTTATCTGCTTCTGGGATTACAAGCCTCATGATTCAATTACATCAGCTCCAGACATTAAGTGAGCTCTTTAGGGGACATTTTATATCTAACTGTAACACCCCCAAACACAATAAATTATGGTCTTCCCAATCAACTCCACCAACAATAAGAGAACACAGGAGGGGACCAGGGTCAAGGTGTAGATATCACTGGTGAATAAAAATAGTTTTCATCTTTTGTTTCATGATTGTATATAAAGTACCTTGTGAAAAATATAAAATATCTATTTTGAATACTTACAAATGTGTATATGCATACACTTTAATGTATGTTTTATGTAAATATAGAATATACCTAACATATATTAAATAATGTTTATTTAAATTATCTCTGGGTTTTTTACTTAAACAGAAAATAGATAACACACTATTTACATTCATTCAAATAAGTCTAATACCAATGGAAAGTAGAAGTCAAGGGCCGTGTCTGCATCAGTTTTTGTTTGGTTTGCAAACGTGGTTTGAATGGTTACTCTAACTGTTCCCTATCCTCTATCCTTGGCGGGAAGAAGTCCATGTGACTCCACCTAGCATCTTCTACCCTCCAGGTCAGATGCGTCTTCTACCCTCCAGGTCAGATGCGTCTTCTACCTCCAAGTCAGATGCGTCTTCTACCACCTGGTCAGATACATCTTCTACCTCCAAGTCAGATGAGTCTTCTACCCTCCAGGTCAGATGCGTCTTCTACCCTCCAGGTCAGATGCGTCTTCTACCCTCCAGGTCAGATGCGTCTTCTACCTCCAAGTCAGATGCGTCTTCTACCACCTGGTCAGATACATCTTCTACCTCCAAGTCAGATGAGTCTTCTACCCTCCAGGTCAGATGCGTCTTCTACCCTCCAGGTCAGATGCGTCTTCTAC
>PVJS01053057.1:0-13411 GCA_004027185.1 Glis glis | reverse complement strand
ATTTTTTATACTTTATTTTGAAACCGGGTCTCACGAAATTGCGGAGGGCCTCACTAAGTAGAGAGAGAAAGAGAGAGAGAGAGAGAGAGAGAGAGAGCTGAGGCTGGCTGCGAACCCGAATCCTCCGGTCTCCACCTCCCAAAGTACTGGGATTACAAGCATGCGCCACCACGCCCAGCTTTAAGTCCCAAGTTTTTATGTCTGCAACCATAATAAATATTCATATATTATTTCACAGTTACTGTAAGTGGTATATTTGTTAAGTGTTTATAGGTGTTCTTCATCTGGGATAATGGAACAAAGTGGGTTAGTATCTCAAAGTCAATATGGAGCCATGTCAATATATGACTGATATTATGCTACATTAGTACTATATTACAAATTTCACTACTGTTTCCCTGTTCTCATTCAGACCATTTAGCACACTACAGCCAGAATGTTCTTTTTAAAACACATCATTTCCATGCATAAAATCTGTTTTTTCCTGTTGTACATAGGTGAATTTTCAGTTCATTCCAATGAGTTTAGTAGTCCAGCCTAATCCAGCGTCCTCCTTGATTATTTCAAGATCATTCTTGCCTAAAAACTCCATCCTTTTAACCCCATTATTCTTCCTACCCCCCACACACCCTCATGACCTCTACCACGCTTCTTCAGAATGTTACCAAAAGTAGAGGTCCTACTCATCGTTCACATATCAGCTCCTGTCCTTTCATTTCCATGATTATATTTATTATGATTTGAATTTTATTTATTTGCATGTGTTTAGCTAGTCATTCTACTAAAATGTAAGTAACAAGAATATAGGAATAATATCTACCACGTTTCCCACTATAAGCCTAAGATATGGCAGGGTATCTACCTCACAGTAGTCACTACATGAAATATTTATTTATGAAGCTTAAATCCCAAAGAAGCGTACATCAAAGCTTTCATTTCTTTCTAGGAGAGGATGTTGCAGAGAAATTCCTTCCCACTTTCTATGCAGATTTTCTTGGTAATAGAAATTTAAGAGAATTGGGTTAGATTTATTAAAACAAAACCTTCTAAATTATGGCAGAAATGTTGTTTGATCAGTCACTTGGACAACAACATATTTTTCAAAATCTCTATCATAAGAATTAGTCTCCCAGTGTATGGATTCCTTGGTGTTTCACATATACAACTTTGCACAGTGCCAGGCAATATTTGTTAAATGAATAATAAGAAACTGAAGTTTGAAGGAATGATGTAAATATAAAGGATTATTGGCATGCTTTTAAAAGGCCTGTTGAAAGGTTCTTAAGTATTTTATGTTGTGTGATCTGTACAGAAATCTAGTGATAAAGAAGATGCTCACCCAATCCTAAGAAACAATTCGATTTACTCAGCTTTTATGAAAAGAGGATTGTGTGGGTTTCTTTTAGGGACACAGTTACTTGTGTTTAGTAAGGTTAATCTAAAGAAAACTGTAATGACCACATGTTATATGTAGCCTCATATTATCCTTGCCATGTAATGCTTCTATGTCTTCAAGTTGGCAAGGAGCTAATAAAAGGATTTTGTTCCCTCTAATTTTCATCTCTCTTCCTCCTCTAAATTATCTGCCCACTCTAAATTTTTGGTCACTCATTCTCAATCTTTGGGATATAGAGTCTGAGTGATTTTTCAAAGGTATTGAACGGGGGTTTCATCTACACACCAATCATAGTATGCATAGTATGAAGACTGAATGATGGAAAATAATGTGTTGCATAAATGAATGTTACTATTTTTTTCAAATTTTGAAGATGATGATGTAATTAATAAGATAATAAAGCCATGAAATGATTTAAAATATTTTTGTTATATATTCTTTACAAAATTTAAGAAGCATAGTGACCATATCTATTAGAGATCTACTGACTTTGACATTCAGTGTTGGAATTCATACACCCAATAGTTAAAATATAGACTGTTTTCACCCTTAAAAACTCCTTCCTCTCTAGACTTAATTAGATATTTTAATATGTTCTTTATAATTCCCATAAGAAAACAAGCTCGAACTAATATAAAAGACCAACAAGTATTTATTGATGAAGTTTTCAATGTAGCACCATAATTCATTGTCCTATACATGTACATTTGTTTTTTAATTGCTTTTCTCTAGGGCCACCTTCAGCTCCTAGGAATGTGGTTTTTAACATCAATGAAACAGCCCTTATTTTGGAATGGAGCCCACCAAGTGACACAGGAGGGAGAAAAGATCTCACATACAGTGTTATCTGTAAGAAATGTGGCTTAGACACCAGCCAGTGTGAGGACTGTGGTGGAGGACTCCGATTCATCCCAAGACATACGGGCCTGATCAACAATTCTGTGATAGTCCTTGACTTTGTGTCTCACGTGAATTACACCTTTGAAATAGAAGCCATGAATGGAGTTTCTGAGTTGAGTTTTTCTCCCAAGCCATTCACAGCCATTACAGTGACCATGGATCAAGATGGTAAGTTCCAGTGCTGTTTTCTTGAAACAGACTCATAATTCCTTATTATGTCTAGTATACCCTATATTCACCTCACCCCCAGTGCAAACCGTATGTGCTATACACTACAGACATTATTTTCTGTGTTTCATTCTTGTTCTTTCCAGATATGCAGAAAGACATTTTTGATATACTAGTGTGGCTAATAAGATAAAATGCTTCTCCCTAATGCATATGTATTTGTATTTTTAATATAACCATACACCAATATCTCTTAATGAGTAAGTTCATATTACTTACCAGTGGATGTCAGCCATAAATAAAACATTGCTAAATAAATTGAATTTCAATTGCCCCTCTTATGCTGCCATCCCTTTTCCATGTCAAGTAAAGCAAATAGTAAGAAGTTATTTTTATTCATTTCTGTATTGTAAAAGCATACCAGCCAGCAGGCTTAACTGTGATCCATTCTAAAAAGAAATATCAATAACATATATGTATATATACATATACATAAAAATGTGTGCAAATGCTGTTGTCTGCTGCAGTTTGTAAAAAGTAAACTGTTTTTAAAAATCCAATAAATGCAGTTAAGTGTTCCTGTTATAAGATTGTAAATGTTATTGTGATGTAGTCAGACATTATAATTATTGTAGCACTATTATAATTTTTGTAAGTATATACTATCTTTAATTCCCCTATAACATAATTATGTTGCAGAACACGATGCAGGAAAAGCTTCAGAGATTTAAAACAACTCCTTTTGAGAAGTGTTTATAAATTATATGGGTACACAAGTGATTGCCTTACAACAGAAAGTATTATAATTATAAATGGGCCTGGAGATGTAGCTCAGTGGTAGCATGCTTGCTTAGCACGTGCCAGGCCCTGGATTTGGTCTCCAGTACCACCAAAAAGAGAAAATGGTGTAAATGAACACATACGTAGGATACAAATTTATAAACATAAAACTATTTTTATATACCAAATTAGTTTGCTTGGGCAGCTACTACAAATACTACATAAAGGATAAACATTCATCTTCTCAAGTTCTGTGGGCTAGAAGCCAAGACAACGTATCAGCAAGGTTGATTTCATTCTGAGGACGGACTGTTTCCTTGGCTTACAGATGGTTATCTTCTTCATTGTCTTCACACAGACTTCCCTTTTTGTATCCTGTCTCCTACTATCCTTGACTTAGAAAGATACTCTTTGAAGTCCTATCTCCAAACACAGCCAATAATCTGAGATACTAAGGGTTGGGACCTCAACATATAAATTTAAAGGGGGAGGGACACAATTCAGCCTATAAGAAAAACTAAGGCAGCATATGGTGATATTTTAAATAAAAGCATATTGAATGTGTTGGAATACTACTCAATATTTAAATGAACAAACTGTTGATATATGCAACTTTAATGAACCTTAAAGACACTATGCTGATTGAAAAAGTTAACCTCAAAAGGATGCATAGTGTATGATTCCACTTACAGGACATTCTTAAAGTAACATGATCATAAGATGGAGAATAGTGATTGCCAGGGGATAGGGATATGGGGGAGATTGATGTGGCTATGAAGGGTTAGCAAGAAGGAGCCCTGTGGCAATGATACAGTTGTATATCTTGATTATGGTGGCAATTACAGGAAGCTCTGAATTTGATTAATGCACAGTTACACACACACACACACACACACACACACACACACACACACACATACACAATAGCTTGTAGATAGCTCTAATGTCAACTTTCAGTTTTCCTGTTATATTATAATTATGCAAATAGTTAACATTGGGGAAGGTATAGAGGATATTCTTGTACTTCTTTTGCAACTTTCTACAAATACTTCAAACTACAAAGTTTGAAAAACATTATTAAAGCTACAAAATGTATAGGAAAAAGACTTTAAAATTCTACTACATGAGTGTATGGAATGGATGTGAATATTTAATTCAAAATATTATGCTTGCTGATAATCTGCATAAATGCCTTTAATAAATAGACCAAAGTAGTCAGGCATGGTAGTGTACACATGTAATCCCAGTACTTGTGAGGCTGAGATAGATTGCAGGTTTGAGACCAGCCTCAGCAATTTAACAAGACTCTCAGCAACCTAGTAAGACCCCGTTTCAAAATAAAAAAATGAAATAGGGATGAGGATGTAGCTTAGAGGTAGAATGCCCCTGGATTCAATCCCCAGTACCAAACACACACACACACACACACACACACACACACACACCAAAGTCAAATAATATTTTACAATTATAATCTTAATATTTACTAAGTAATTTTCTCCTTCAGTTAGAAAATAGCACTACATAATAGCATTTGCTTTGTGGTTGTTCAAAATGGAATTCCTATTTCCTCTTTTTTCCCCCTTTCTCTGTTAGAAGGAATAGATTTGTCAAATCTGTCACTGAAAAGCAGATTAGGGTCTTCTGTTCTTCTTTGCTTTGGTAGATTATTTGTGAGGTTTGTATTGCTGCAACCTAATCTAAAAATATGAACCATTTTAACTAATTTAGCTATAGGGTAAAAATAATTATATTTGAGAAGAAAACAAATATTTTAAATAAAAATATAAATGTATTTACATAATTCATACATGCTTATAGCAGCCTTTCTTCCTAGGATTACAAGAGAATCTATTTAATCTACTTTTCCACTTACCAGAAGAAGAAACTATAAATTATTTTAAACTGAGATAATTTATTAAAAGTATATTACTATATGTAAAAAAGATATATTAAACTTGAAATGAGATACAGTATCCACATATTGTAAGTATATATTCTAGAAGTATATTATTCAGTAATCCTCACTAATATATCTTCATTGAAGAATTTAAGAAACCATTATTTTTAATTTGACTATATCTTAGAAATAGTAACTAATAATTTAAATACATTTACATTTTATTTGAGCCGGGTGTGGTGGCGCATGCTTGTAATCCCAGTACTTGGGAAGCTGACAGGAGGATCGCAGGTTCGCGGCCAGCCTCAGCTACTTAGTGAGGCCCTCTGCAACTCAGTGAGACCCTGTTTCAAAATAAAGAATAAAAAATAGGGCTGGGGGTGTAGCTCGGAGGTAGAATGCCCATGGGTTCAATCCCCAGTACTGCAAAAAAAATTATTTGAAGCCGGGCGTGGTGGTGCATACTTGTAATCCCAGTACTTGGGAGGCTAAGACAGGAGGATATGGGTTCGCAGCCAACCTCAGCTACTTAGTGAGGTCCTCTGCAACTTAGTGAGACCCTGTTTCAAACTAAAGAATAAAAAAAAAAATAGGGCTGGGTGTGTAACTAGGAGGTAGAATGCCCCTGGGTTCAATCTCCAGTACTGTAAAAAAAATTTAAAAAAATATTTGAAAGTATTTAAGTATGTTCAACTGAACTAAAATATTACCATGAATATGATTAATAAAATATTATGACCAGCCTTACATATGAACAACTACCTTCGTGTCATGATTTTAAGAAAACATTTGAGTCACATCTCAAACTTGTTAAAGTTCAAGAAAAATGTTAGGTACCTGTAATCATTTGGATTTAGAATGTCCTCCCAGCCCTCACAGATATAAGATAGCAATGTTGGAAGGAGCGTGGTTTCTAAAGAGTGGTCCCACCAAGCGTAGTGATGCACACTTGTAATCCCAGTACTTGGGAGGCGGAGACTGGAGGATCTGGGTTTGCAGCCAGCCTCAGCTACTTAGGGAGGCCCTCTGCAACTTTGTGAGACCCGGTTTCAAAATAAAGGATAAAAAATAGGGCCGGGGGTGTAGCTCAGAGGTAGAAGGCCCCTGGGTTCAATCCCCGGTACCGCAAAAAAAAAAAAAAAAGGAGTGGTCCCTGTGAGTGTGGCCTTGGGGATTATATAAGGCCCTTTCTCCCCCTGCTCTCTCTCTGATTACAGCCTCTATGATGTGAGAGCAAAGGTTTAACATGTGCTCTTTCTTTCTCTCTGCTTTCCATTGCCATGCCCTGAGCTTCAGACTCTGGGCTCACACGGACTCAACCCAGAATCTCCAAAAATCTGTGAGCAAATAAACCTTCCTTCCTCCAAGTTGTGTGGTTATTTACTTGGGATTATAGCATTGAGAATGTTGATTGAGATAGTATCCCAGGCAAGAGAAACATTATAAAATAATTCAGTCTATGGATGTATCACTTATTCTTCCATATTCAAAGTGGTCAGAGCCTAGTGTTGAATTTAAAAGAAGTTTATATAAACTGAGTGTTTTAGAACCAAACTTCAACTGTCACCATTGAGTACCAGCCTCAAATAAAATAATTTAAAGCTACAAATAGAGGAAGGGATTTCCTTAGAGCATCTTTGGGAATTCTCTTTCTGGTGATGAGACCCACTTCCCATAGTTATTTGATAACATACCACAATTTCATTTGACTAAGGGGACAATGATAAAATGGCTTTGCTTTATTATCTATAGGTTGCATATCATTAATTTATACTAAAATGGATAATAATAGGTATTATTCATAAATTTTCAATTTATTCAACACATTTTAGTGTTTTTCTTTATACAATATTAAGTGACCTCATATGAACCTTAAAGTCTGATGGGGAGGCCAATAAATAATTTCCCAAAAATGTAATTAGTACTGTATAAGTCCAGTTCAGGAGAAGCCCATGGTACTCTGAGAGCTGTAGGATCTTCCAAAGAAAGTAACATTTAGATTAAATTCTGTTCTGATAGATGAGTAGAATGTAGTTAGGCAAAATGAGACGGAGAAAAAGAAAAGAATCCTGAATAGAATGAACCAAATAAAGGTTGAGAAATTGAGGGATTAGGGACTGAATATATATATTAGGGATGGAATACATATATATTATCATATATCATATATATTATCATCCATATATATATACACATATGTACATGTATATATATAATGGTATTCCACAGGTACAGCAGGATTAGGAGAAGGAACTGAAGAGTTATTCTATCAATTGTAAACATGGGTGGGTATCTGTAAAATAGCTGAAAAAGGTAGAAATTAAGCCACTTTTACAAAGATAGCTGATACATTGCCAGGGCTACCATGAGGTCATACTTCTAAGTATGGTCATGAGGCCATACTTGTACAAGGACAGAAGAGACCAAAAATATAGATAATTGTATATGTACGTACAGTATGAAGCATGAAGCTAGAGAGGAAGTTTGTACTGGTTTGCCTTTTCTTTCAAATATATATTTTTTCATATTTAAGAAAAATGAAGAAAGCTACATTTAAAAACTTTGACTTGTTTGTGGTGTTTACAATTAAACAAATGTAAGAATATAAATAAGAGAGAAAAAGTTCTTTCCAAATCACTTAGAACCACTTATCTGTAGTTAGGGGAAATGTTCCTTGATTATTCTGATTCCAGTTGGATAAATAAGATTATAGAGTAAAGACTATGACTCTCATACTTAAAAATCTTTGCAATAAATCTTAATTAACTAACTTCCCTAAACCATAAGAGCTATATTTGCAACCTTCTTTTTTTCTATAGTTTATTTAAATGGGCTTGAAAGGTGTTTCATTTAGAGTGCAAAACAAGAAAGCAGCACCAAGAAAACATTTGATTTTAATCTTCAGTGCATGATTAGAAAACTAAGGTGTGTAGTGCAGTAAAAAGTAATCATTCAGTTAGTAAACAGTAAAGGAAAATGTTAATCATGGATGGCCAACCTGAAACAAATTATGTTTGTAGAAATCCTGACATGTGCAAAAACCTTTAAGGACCATGTTCAAAGTGAAAGACATGCTAAATTACAAACCAATTCTGCTGATATTTGCTAAAGGGTCTTTAAAGCAATTATTGTCAAATGCAAGTTGTCTGAATCATTGGCTTCTTAAAATAATACAACACCCCTTTTTCTGCCCTTGGGTGACTATTTCGTGTAGGTCTACCTTAAGCTGACATTTTGATTGCAGATTTCATATATGTGTGCTGTCGGCAATAATTAATTGAGCCAACACTGAAAATAGATTTAAATCAACAAAATTATCCCTATTTTTATAAACTTGAGATGTCTTTTTGATTTACAATTCACTGCATTCTAGAAATACAGTGTATTTCAAACGCCAACCATTAGTGTGTTGCTGGAGTAGATACATAGCGACACTGTAAACATTCATCCATGTTTATATCTGCATTTTAATGTACTTTATTTCTCAATATCTCACAGTCCTCATTGTTTAAAAATATTGATACAAATATTATTTTTATAAAACCTGTGCAACTCCATGCAAAGTAAAAAAAATCAGTATGAAAGTTTTAATGCTTACTAAAAATACACTGAATATAAGCCAGTGGAATGACAAGTTTTGTTTTGGTTTTGAAAATAGGCAATAACCATGATCTTACTTAGGGGAGATGTTATACTATTTGCATTTTTCACATTTCTTATACACAAATTACATATTCAAAAGCTACAGTCACCTAACATTGAAGTATAAGATTTTCTTATCTCCTCAGGAAAAGTATTGCATCCCTAAAAAGTACACCAAATGTTTTATTCATGGAAGATAATTGAAATGTCAGTCTAGTTAATCATTACTAAATAACTTTGAGATTCTACCAAATATTAAATTATAATGGAATATGGGTATTTGTAAATTTTAATTTTATTCCTGTGAAACATCAAATTATTTTTAAGTCTAGCAGGGTTTTTTGTCATGGATTTTTTCAGTAATTGACTAAATGATATAAAAAGATTTAAGGTTTTAGAAATTAATTTGCTGAGAATTGGTCAGTGACCCATCACCTCCCAGTCAGTAGCTGTAGAAAGTAAACAACTGCCCCAAACTGTTGTGTAAAATACTACACATGTTTTTATCTCACTGGACCATAATCATATTTTTTTAAATAATTTGCCTTCCCAACAATATGCTCCTTAAAGGCAAGGGTGATTTTTTTTATTTGAATAACCAATACCCTCCAGCTATGTTGCCCATAACATTACATCTCTGTAATAGATATTGGAGATGATGCAAGGTAATCTTTCATTCATTTAAGTCACTCCAGAATATTTATTGAATATTTATTATATGCCAGAAACTGTTCTATGTCCCATGAAGAAGTACTAAGTAGAGTAAGAGATTTGAAAGATTAAAGGGGCAGGGGTTATGAAAGGAAACCAAAACTACCTCTCTTGACAACATGATGTTGAGCTGATCATGAGTTGAGAAAATCCTGTGAATATATTTCTTGTATATATTCCAGGCAGTGGGCATAAACAGGGCAAAGCCATAAGTTCAAGGAGGAGTAGGTCTGAATAGTAATGAGAAAGTATTGTGGCATATGTAATCTCTGGCATGTAATGGATTTCATGATCACTAATTCCTATGGTGCTATACCTATAGAATTTTCAGGAAAAGGTTTCAATCAATAGGAAACCATTTCTTAATAGCAATCATACTCTTTTCTTGGTGATCATACAATGCTAGAGAAATGTGTTTAATCCTAAATTCAGTTTGAAGACATTCACTTTTAGAGTCATTAGATGTTTTCTCTGAGGACTTCTCATTTGCACATTTGGCAGGAAAGATGACTAAGTATTTTCTTTATTATAAAATAATAAGACCTTATTGCTGTTTTGGTGCCTCTACAACTACATTAACAATTTTAATGGAATTTATCTGTACACATGGAATAATAGCTGTAGAGATTGATTAGGAAAAATGCTTTAAATCTAGAAAAAGTGAACCTGGTTTGCAGATGCTTATATAAAATGAAGATAAATGATATGATTATATTCTGCATAATCTATTAGGATCATATGCTGTAAGGCTCTACTTTATGTTTGGACCAAAGTCTAGCAAATTGTTTAGCCCAATTTCAATGCGACTCTTTGTTTAAAAAATGGAAGCCAATATGATTTCTTTACCTAAACTCTCACTAAGTTTCACAGGGTCTGGCTAAATTGATGAGGCTCGCCTTGAGCCTGCAATCCTCCCATCTCAGCCTCCCAAATACTGGGATTGCAGGCATGTATCAACATGTCCTGAAAAAGCATGATATTTCTTTTTTTTTTTTTTTTGCGGTTCCGGGGATTGAACTCAGGGGCATTCTACCTCCAAGCTACACCCCCGGCCCTATTTTTTATACTTTATTTTGAAACAGGGTCTCACGAAGTTGTGGAGGGCCTCACTAAGTAGCTGAGGCTGGCTGCGAACCCGGATCCTCCGGTCTCAGCCTCCCAAGTACTGGGTTCACAAGCATGCGCCACCACGCCCGGCATGATATTTCTTTATACTTAACAAATGCTTCCATTTTAATGATTGAAAAACTAATTGTTCATCTTTTATTCTAACTGAAATTCCATATAGCATCTTTTTTTTTAAATGCAGCTGATTTATTGTAAACAGGATAACCCTAGGATTCCACCATACTGGCTGTGTCACATGCTCTTTCACATCAACTAATCAAAAAGAAGACTTAACAAAGTACTCAGTCACTGATAACTCCGTGTTTCACAAATCTCGTTTGCTAAACATTGAGTAAATAGCAGTGTCTGGGGTGGTCTCTTATTGCTCATGGACTGCAGCGGGGACCCAGGGGAGTGAATCCATTAGTACGCCTGAGTGACCCAACAGGAGCTCTGGGACCAATGTGGAACCCAGAAAGTGCTGGAGCGCCCTGGACCACAAGAGCAGGTTCATGGAAGACTACACGAGATTGCTCGCAGATCTCTTCAGGCGCCTTTATTTATAAAAACGACACTGAAATTTTACCCATGTGTTTTTAAAAAGAGCTAAAAGTTACTCAATAGCACATAATTTCTCACAGAAAACAGGTGGATTTTTCTTTACTTTTACAGTAATGGAGTTAACCACTCAGGACTAACTTTAGATTCATCGTGTATAGATTTGCAGTTTGATGAAAAGCTGCATAGTCTACAGATGCATAAAACCAGAAGGCAGCGGCGCCTCACATGCCTCCCGGTGGACAGAGACAGGCTTCCCATGAGGAGGCTCCTGACGGGGTAAAGACAGTTAGAGCACCACAGTGACCTACAGGAGGAACGGAGCCCCGCTTGGGAGAGCGGCCTCCATAGTTGTGACTATATCATTCTTGCCCCAAATTGAGATTATTTGGAAAATGGAAAAACCTAAGATGTGAAAAGACATGACTCTGCAGAAAGAAGTCCTGGCAAATCAAGTCAAATGTGGAGGTAAAATGTCATTTGAAAATGTCATTCTTTACTCTGCCTGAGTTAGTGGACAATAGGACCACTTACTGTTACTAGTGCCTATATATGGAAATAGATTCACAATTTCTCTTGAAGCATATAGCATCTTTAGATTAAATAGTATTTTTTATTCCATATATTCCTCAGCACTTTTGTATTTGGTGTGGATTCTAAAACAGTCAGTTCCAGGTGCATAATTTGTGATGCACAGTGAAAAATGAAAATGCAGGACTCTGTTCAAAAAGCAGGACAAAAAGGTCCATAAAAGATACTAAAATATAAAGCTCTTTCCTTCTGTGCTCTCTCTCTCATAACTTGTCATAATGCTTCTTATTTTCCATTTGATGTCCTACTAGGCAAAGAAAACGTAAAATTTCAAATTATTAGCATAAACTCTTCCATTCTTCTCTAAACTGTTCAATGCTATTTTTAAGTGCAAATGTAAGAGCCTTTAACTCACAGACAAAATAATGGAAACTACACAATTCTTTTTTTCTGTAGTCACCCTCATACACATCTGGCGCCTCCAAGGTTATCTCAAGTAGGCAAGAAAACAGAAAACAAACCAGACACAGAGAGGTTGGAAGGAGGAAGAGAGAATCCCCCAAGGCACTAAGCCCACCCAAGTAGCACTCCCTCTGCCCAAAGGATACTTGAATAGCAGTATTCTGTTCTGCCAGCTTCATGGGCCCTGCCTCTTTACTCCAGGTACCTTTTGAACTCACAATGGGAGACACCAATGGTCTTTATTAAATATTTAAAAATAATCTTTATTGATAAAATTTTAGAAAAGAACTTGGCATTAAATCTTATAGCTCATTTAGTTCAAAATCATTGTGAAGGGACCAAATGAAGGAAATATTTATGGAAGATATAACAGCCAAATCCACAAAACTAGTATTGAAGCACATAGAACTGTACCTGAATTCTTCCTTTACTGCCCAGAAAGATTCAGGTTTTCCTCTTATTGGGTTCTTGTCTGTGAAATTAAAAGTCAACAGACTATAGAAGAGTGGGTATAGAAGTATAAAGATTTATTTTAAGCCAAGGAAGGATAGAAGACAAAAACAGCTCTTCCCACACAGGGGGAAGGAGTCCCCAAAGAAAGTAATCCTTGAAGTTCTTGGGAGGTGAGATTTTATCCTTTATTATGACTCTACATCTATTCTTTGGTGATTGGTCAGAATTGAGTCTTGGGGACCCAATGTCTTTTGCCCAGTTTCAATCCTTAATTTGAATCTCTATTCCAAAGGTCAGTGGGCTCTTGTAATCTCTTGGTGCTACTTGCTTGCTCCCTCATCTTTTTTCCTTTGATCTCTCTTGGGGTTGAAGTTTCATATTCACTTGTAGTGTTATCCCTGTATCTATTAACCTTCCCTATTTCTGTTCTTTATACCGATGACCTGTTTTAATCTTCCTGTTCCCAGGAAGACATAAACTTTTAGTTTGCTGAAACTAATTTTACCTTTATCCACATGATGTTGTCATGGTTTTTTATTATTTCCTTATTTATTTATGGAATACCTAATTGGAATGAGGCATTGTTATAGGTTGAAGGGATATATAAAGAGCAAAGAGGCCGGGCGTGGTGGCGCACGCTTGTAATCCCAGTACTTTGGGAGGCGGAGACTGGAGGATCCGGGTTTGCGGCCAGCCTCAGCTCACACTCTCTCTCTCTCTCTCTCTGTCTCTCTCTGTCTCTGTCTCTCTCTCTCTCTCTCTCTCTCTCTCCCTAGTGAGGCTCTCCGCAACTTCGTGAGACC
>PVJS01053056.1:0-13413 GCA_004027185.1 Glis glis | reverse complement strand
GCAACTTCGTGAGACCCGGTTTCAAAATAAAGTATAAAAAAATAGGGCCGGGGGTGTAGCGCGGAGGTAGAACGCCCCTGGGTTCAATCCCCGGTACCGCAAATAAATAAATAAATAAATAAATAAATAAATAAATAAATAAAATAAATGAACTTATTCTAAGTGAAATCTTATGAACCAAACCATCTAAGTCATATAGAAGCAGAGCAGGACCCTGGTTGAACCAAGAGTGAGAATCCCACAGACTGGCCCTTAGCTTCCTGGTCTAGACTCTTGCACCAGTTTATGGTAAACACTATCCCCCTACCCTGCAAAACCCTGAGGCTTCATAGATCATTCTGTGACAAGCACTGTTCTGGGTCAAGCCATGCATTTAACAAGGGAAGAAGCTGGATATAAGAGAGGCTAAGGGACTTGCACAAGTAGCCAGCTAGCTTTGAGATTCATTTTTCTTTACTCTGATTGTTCTGTGCATCACAGGGCATATATTTTTCACCAACGCCTATACTCCATGCTCCTATATCAGAAACTTTTCCATGTTCTTAAACATAACTTTTAAAAAATGCATCTGAAGACACATTTTTCTCCCCTTGGAATGCTGTCTTGCTATCCTTTTGGTGCCCCTATGTCTTATGCTCCCGTGTTCCATTCATTTTTTAGGTTCCATCAAGCACCATCCCTTTCATTCAGTCTTCTCCAACTCCTCTAAACTGGGTAAACTGGTCCCTCAGCTCCATTGCTCCCACAGCACTTTATCAAAACCTCTGTGTGGCAGGAAGAATTTGAAGATTGTTCTGAAGATCACAGCTTCCTTGTGACATTTAATGTAAGAAAGGGAGATTGTCAAGATAAAGCTGATCTCTCACATGTGGTTTTTATTTATTTATTTATTTATTTTGCGGTACCGGGGATTGAACCCAGGGGCGTTCTACCACCGAGCTACGCCCCCAGCCCTATTTTTTATCCTTTACTTTGAAACCGGGTCTCAGGAAGTTGCGGAGGGCCTCACTACGTAGCTAAGGCTAGCGGCAAACCCAGATCCTCCGGTCTCCGCCTCCCAAGTACTGGGATTACAATTAAATCTGCATCTAGAGGTCAGAATTAGAGAAAGCCAGAACACGCAGAAATTATGAAGATAGAAGGAGCCACATGGCAAAAACCTGATAGTGGCTTCTAAGTATTGGGTTTAACCTTAGCCAACATCCAGCACAATAATGCAGACTTCAGTTGTATCATCACAAGGAAATGAATTCTCCCAACAACCTGAATAAGGTTGGAAGAAAAGCCTTAGCTCCAATGAGAACACAGCTCAGCTGCCATAGAGATGACCATATTGAGGCCTTTTGCAGATGAACCCACATGGACTTAAGCCCACTCTTGACTCAGAGAACTATGAGAAAATAGAGGGTATTGGTATAAGCCAACTGTTTATCAGTGATTTGTTATAGCAGAAATAGAAAACTAATACACTTTTGATCCATGGACATGGGATATATTTACATTTGTGTGTGTGTGTTCTATAATTTCTTTTATCAGTGTTTTATAACTTTCACTGCAGAGATCTTTCACTTCCTTGGTTAAATTTATTTCTAATTTTTATAGTTATTGTGAATGAGATTGCTTTTTTGTGTTCTTTTTCTGAAAGCACCTTGCTATCATATAAAAATATTACTTTTTGTATGTTGATTTTAATCCTGCAATTTTGTTTGTCATTCCAACAGTTTTTTTGATGGAATACTCTGATTTTTCTATGTATTTAACCATGTCATCTGCAAACATGGACAATTTTGATTTCTCCTTTCCAATTTGAATTCCCCCCCTTTTTTTTCTCTTGCATACAACTCCCAGTACTATACTAAATAAGAGTGGTGGAAGTAGACACCATTGTTCCAAATCTTAGAGGAAACACTTTTATATTTACCAATTCAGTATGATATTGGCTTCAGTTTTTCATGTATACCCTTTAGTACTTTGAGGTATGTTCCTTCCCTACCTAATCTGTTGAGAGTTCTTTTCTTGAAAGGATGTTGAACCTAATTGAATATTCTTCTGCATTATTGAGATGACCATATGGTTTTGTCCTTTGCTCTGTTAATGTGACATATTAGGCTTATTGATATGTGACTATTAAGCCATCCTTGAATTCCTGGAATAAATCCCATTTGATAAAAGTATGATCTGTCATATTCTATATGAATATGAAATCATAATCTGATATTCTGTCATATTCACATTTGTTGAGAATTTTTATATCTATGTTCATCAATGATATTGGTCTGTTGTTTTCACCATCTTACCCAAAGAGATCTATAAGTTCAATGTAACGCCATCAAAATACTAATTACCTTCTTTACCAAAATAGAAAAATATTCTAAAGCTCATATGGAACTACAAAAGGCCCAGAATAGCCAAACAATACTTAAAGGTAGAGCCTCTGTAAGGTGATTGGATCATGAGGACTCAGACTTTGTCAATGGTTTAATTTATCCATAGATTCATAACTTAAGGAATTTGGGAGGAAAGGTGTTGTAAAACAAGACCTCTCTTTTTCGTTTTGGCCACCATGAGGTGAACAGCTTTCCTCCACCACACACATCTGCCTCGCCGCAAGTCCTAAAAGCAACCGGTCCTACCACGGACTGATTAAGGTTTGAGAAGATGAAAGTACTCATTACATTGATTTTATCATTATACATTATATAAATGTATCAAATTATCATATTTTATCTCATAAAGTTGTACACATATTATGTCTCAATAAAAATATTAAAATTAAAAAAATATACTATGTCATCCCTCTCAAATTGCTGTCCTCTCGTTTACTTTACATTTACCTTTCTCAACAGATGGTCAGCCAAATTTTAATCTTGTTATTTATTAATTTAATCTTCATATTCTAACATATATTTGACTTTCTAGTCTCCTCTCACTAACTTGTCTCTTGCTCTTCAAAGTATGATCCACAGCCAGAAACATCTTAATCACCTTGGAGCTTGTTGGAAATATAGAATCACAACCCCACTGAACACCTACTCCATCAGAAATTGTGGTCGAGTTGCTTTAATTTGTGTTTTAACCAGTCCTCCATCTGACATTATATATGCTAATGTTTGAGAAGACATTGTTTATAGTAATACTGGTGCCTGAAAAATTCATGCAATTGTGAGGTGTGGGGTAGAGGAGATAGAGAAAGAGAAGAAAAATGAGCTTAGAATTTTTTCCACACTTCCCACCATTATTTCCAGATCTTATTTTGAGGTAGTTAATTGATATCATTTCTCAAGGAAGGAGACTTCTAAGTCACAGCAGTTTAATTGATAAAAGATATTGAAAATATTGATATTTTATATAAAATAATATACAAATTTAGGGAGTCAATGCACTTCTATTGCAAAAAAAGTAGACATTATCATTATGAAATTTTAGCAAAGTGAATCATTTAGATGTGATCAGATAGGATACAGCAAAGATTTTTTTCAACTACAAGTTAATATTTGAATGGGTGGGATCTTATCCCAGAATCTGGACAAATCAAAGAAGTTCAGACTTTTTAACCTATTATTTCAAAAAGACCTCAAGTGGTACTTTAAAGGAGGAACTAGAAGAAGGGTAACAGTAGATGCAAACAATTGAGAATAATAAAGACATGTTCCAAACAAAATCAACTAGCAGATTTTTGAGATTACTGATAAAATCTAAGCACCTAGTTTTGTAACTTTAAGCAATGGACATAATTGTGAGGTGATGTGATTTTATAAGGCCTGCAGATTGCTTTAACTCAAATCTTGCTTCCATTGCTCATCTCTGTGCATGAAGAAATTGAGGTTCAAAAAGGTAAAGTTGTTTGCAGAGGGTTTTAAGGCTCAGCTACATCAAGGTTCCTGGCGCTCAGGTTCCACCAACAGGGGAAAACATCAAAGTCAAAGTCAGTTGTTCCTATTAGAAAATAAATAAGTCCTTGAAGCTATAGAAAACATGTTGATGTCTCTATCAAAGAGTCTAAGCTATCTGTCAGATAGAACTTTCCAGTTAGAAGGACCCAAAGAAGAACCTTCTTGCTGTTGATGTTACCTATGAATAGAAGCTCTGGCATGATATTAGATGTCAGTAAGTTGGCTCATTAACTATATTATATGTATATATTATATGTATATATTGTGTATATATTATAGTTAATGAGCTACTATATATCTACTATATATATAGTATGGTATATATATGGTGTATATATTCCGGTATGCCAAAAAGAAGGTGTAAAGTGTTTTCAACAACTCTAAAGATAAAAGTACAATAAGATATTTGAAAGACAGAAAGACCACGTTCATATAATTTTTTCTTAATTTTGTGGTGCTGTAGATGAAACCGGGGACATTTTATCTCTGAGCTACACCCCCCGCCCTATTTTTTGTTGTTGTTGTTTTTTGTTTGGCTATAGGGTCTCATTAGGTTGCTGAGAGCCTCACTAAGTTGGCAAGGCTGGTTTTGAACCTGAAATCCTCCTGTCTCAGCTTCCCAAGTACTGGGATTAAAGGTGTGTGCCACTACTTCCAGCTTCATATGCATTTCATTATAGTCTGTAGTTATAATTGTTCTATTTTATTACTATTGCTATTAATCTCTTTCTTTGCCTAATTTAATTTAAACTTTATCATTGGGCTGGGGATGTAGCTCAGGGGTAGAGTGCTTGCCTAGCATGCATTAGGACCTGGGTTTGATCCCCAGCACCTCACAAAAATAAAATAAAATAAATAAAATCTATTGTAAGTATGTATGTATAGGAGAAAACATAGCATATATGGGGTTCAGCAATATTCATGGTTTAAGTCAGCCACTGTGGACCTTGGAAGGTATCCCCAGAAGGTAAAGGAGAGGGGCGCTGTATTGGATATCCTTTCAATAAAAGGCTGGAGCCTCCGGGGATTATTTGTTCCCAGGAAAAATGCACTACATCTTTGACTAGACCACCATCTAACTCAGCTCAGAGCAAAGTTAATGTGTGGAGAACAGATGGCAAAATAAATTATCCTTGTCTATGAACTTGTCAATTAATTCTGTCTTGAGGAGAATAAAGAGGCAAATCTTCCTCTGAAAAGTCCAGTTTTGTAACCACTTGAAGTTCATCATTCTTAATTTATCAATGAGTATTTGGATTTTTTAAAATTTGGTCTTATTTTAACATCTCTTCCAGTTTCATCAATTAATAGATTAAATAAAATATCTGGTATATGTTCACTTTATATTTCTAAATGAAGGTCATAACATGACATTTTTATGGATATCATTTTAAAAATATGGCTAGTATGAGTCAAAGAGTTTCCATTGTATTAAAGCTAAGCCCTGGAGCCAAATCCACCTAGCTGCATAATTTTGCAAATCCCAAGAACTAGAACAATTTTGACCTTTTTATGTTTTAAATAAGTGCTTTTAAATTTAAGATATATATATATATATAGTTAAGATATATATATATATATAGTTGAAATATATATATATAATTGAAATTTCTTTTGCTATTTAAATGTTTAAAAAGCATACAAAAATATTTCATGACACATTTCAAATTTTCATTTTCATTTCAATTTTCAGATTCAAACAAGTGTCTCTAAGTAAATGTTTTAAAATATGATACTCCTACTTTTTATGTACTGTCTCTGGCTGTTTCCTGCTACATGGGCAGAGTTAAGCAGTTGGGACAGAGACCAAAGTCTAAAATGTTCAAATTGTTTATTATTGGGCCTTTTTCAGGAAGTTTGTTTGAATGTGCCCTAGTATATCTTTAAGCAGTTCTTTCTAAAGTAAATGAGAATATGAATCATTTAGCATCTGGTAAACTTGTAGGCTCTGAGTCAGGTATCTGGGATGGAGTTTGAGATTCTGCATTTCTAAAAAGCTCCCAGATGGCCTGGACAGGGCTGATTCTTGGTGCATACTTCCCATAATGAGGAGATAGAGAATCCTTCTACTTTCCAAAGAAAGTGGCTCACAAACACGATCTCAGTTGGGTTATCAAGGCCATCATTTACGGTGAGTAAATCATATTGATATCATGTATCCTTGATATGACATGGCACTCTCCCCTTAAGGTGTTCCTTCCCAATATCTAATCATGATAAAACCAGCATGCAAATTCCAATGAGAGACATTTTACAGAATACCTGAGCTGGACTCAAAACTGGCAAGGTCACAAGGAAAGTCTGAGAAAATTTCAAAGTTAAAAGAGAGATGATGACTAAATGCAATGTGGTGTCCTGGATAGAATACTGGAAAGGAAAAAAGACATCAGGTAAAAAGAAAGAAAAAGAAAAAAGAAAAAAAACCCTAAACAAATCTGAGTAAACTATCAACCTAAAATAATAATGTATCGATATAGGTTCATTAGTTGTGTCAAATGTACCATAATAATATATGATGTTAATAATAGGGGAAAATCTGTGCAAGGTTTATGGCAATTCTGTACTATCTTTGCAAGTTTTCTGTTAATCTATAGCTAACTGTTCTTAAAAGGTAAAGTCTATTTATAAAAACAAAAGCAACAACAAAAATACTAAAGGACAAGTTCTACCACAACTTTCCTAAACTGATGATTCCAATCTGCAAAACCTCTTTTAGAATGCAGAAATAGAAGCCAGGTGTGGTGGCACACACCTGTAATCCCAGTACTTGGGGGTATAGCTCAATCCCCAGTGAAGAAAGAAAGAAAGAAAGGAAGGAAGGAAGGAAGGAAGGAAGGAAGGAAGGAAGGAAGGAAAGAAAAAAAAGAAAAGAGAATGCAGAGATAGAGGGAATATTCTCTAGCTCAGTATGGTAATATCATAACTGGGTCAGGATAAAAATGAATCTTTGATGGAGCAGCCAGAAACATGGCTGTATGGTAGCATTTCTCCAGTTAGGATGACTGTTCTTTGCTCTTCCTTTAGTTTGGAGTAGCATGAAGTCTAGGAAGGAGATGGCAAATACATGGAAAACAGGAAAATGTAAAAGAAGAGCATCTGAGCTTAAGAATAATTCCCATGCCTTCTACTATCATAGTTCACTGGATGAGCACGTTCCCTGTGCTAATAGTGGAGACCCTTGTGGAAGTGTTAAGTTAGTCAGTCACTCACACTTTAGGGGATTATTTCATTAAAGTCAATCACATTAATAAGCCTTAGTAGGCACAATCCAAGCTGAGAGGACAGAATGAATCCCCCTCAGAAGAGATGGGGAGGGGGCAATAAGGCCTCACTGATACTGGATCACAAGGAAAATGTTTACTATTAGATGTAAACATTTCTTGAGAGATCAGTATCTTTGAAACTTTTCTCCCAACTATTTCGGGCATTTACATTTGCCACTTTTAAATCTTCCCAAAAGCTTTTTCTACTAGTTTTCCAAATAAGTTTATGCAGTGCTTGGAATCTCTTAAAGCAATTGCTCCATAAAAAGGTGACAAACATGCCACTCACAGGATTTTTTTAGAATGAAAATAACAACTATAGGTACAGCAGGGTAATTGACATGTGCTAAGGGCTCAAAATATATCTAATAAGGATTATATTTTCCAAGCCCCAAGTCAGAATATATGATATGATAATATGAGCACACCTTGAACTTTTGAATATAGTTTGTTTCCCTAGAATCGAGAACAAACTTTGTTGCTTATTGAATGGCAAGAGCATGGATGAACATGAAGGTTTGACATGTGAGTTGTTCTAGAAAATCCAGGGAGAAAGATGACGAAGCAAGCTGAGATGTCTGTTTAATTTGTGCTTATTGGGTGCCAGGCACTGTTCTGGGTGCTTTATAGACAATGCCTCTTTCAGTTCTCACATGGTGGCTATGGAAAGTTCTAAGAGAGACGGGGGCAGCATACAAGGTCTCCTGAAGCTTAGGCTTGGAACACGTGCACCATCAACACACTCTACAGGCAGAAACAAGGAACAAAGCAGCTCAGAGAGACTTGTCTTTTGGTGGGGAGAGTATCAGAATCTTAGTGAAAAGGCTTGGGTTTAGGGAAGTCATGAATAGGACCAGAAATGTCATCAATTTGCCACAGCATCTAAGTCAAAGTCCTCCAGGCTCTCCTCTCTCCTTCCAGCCTCAGAAGAATTGCCAATAAGTTTAATTAAAAAGCAAACTGATTTTGCTAAAGCACATCCTGCTTGCTTTCTTAAGTTACTTAGTAACTGAAAGTGTCATGGGATTTAATTTCAAACATTCGAAAAGTGATGAGGTGCAAATATGTAAAGAAAACTACATTTGCAGTTGATATTTTTTTTACTTAATAATAGGCTATGAATTCCAGTGGGAGACTTGGATCTCTGAACATAATGAATGACTCATCTCCAAATGTAGCAAAGATGACAACATACAAAAAATTGAAATTTAGGAAACTAAACGAGACTGAACTGTGAAAGCTAGCTTCGGTTAGACGTACTGACGCTTTCTCATTGGTTCCCACCTTCCTTGTCAATATGTTTAAACAAGAGGGGACTGTGGAAAGGACCTCCTAGTGCCCAAAGAGAACGACTTCATGAAAACCCAAGGCCAGGCTCTGGGTTTCTTGCAGAATGGCACCTTCCACCGACGACCAACAGTTCTTTCTAACACCCTAGGAGACCTGTAGATAAGAAACTTCACATTCATGCTCCTGGAGTTAATTTCTGGGACACCGGAGAGCGAACCACAGTGGTTCAAAGGTTCTTCCTTATATAGTAATGAACATTTGATCAACTGGTTTTACAAGGCACATCCCACTCTGCCCTCAGGGATTCTCACCACCAGGCTTTCCGGCTTCAAGGTAACCAGACTCTTCTAAGTTTAATGTGCTTGTCCTTGGTACCTATATTTCAACGTGTTTTGAAAATTTTCCAAACAATAAAGCGTTTTTCTTTAATCTCCCCACTTCCCTATCCCCGTAGCTTACATTCAGTGCCACACAAAAAGGCAGGGATGAAAATGAGGGTGATTTCCAAAAGATAGAGAGAGGGGTAGGATGGACAGTGGCAGTTCTCTGCCCCTGAAAGGGACTAGGCATAGCAGCAGCAGCTGACCACAGTCTCTCTCCCCCAAGGAAGCCAGTTTGTTCCTTTCCAAAGGCTTTGTTTATGTAACTCTTTAATTATAGCATCACCAAATCACAAGTATTTTGCCATGGGAAAATGTAAAGTCATTAAGCAACTTAAATACCACCCCGCCCTTCTCAGGCAGACAACACAACCATTAAGCAATTAATGCATGTTAAGACATTTCCAATTTTTTGGCCCTAGTGTCAGTTCAATCATTTGGGACAGGAGAACATAGTTGAAACCTACTCATTACACTTCCCGATGGGAAGCGGAGTATTTTACATGCTTCTTTTCAAAATGAAAATCCAATCTTCAGCCCCCACAACACACAGAACATTAACCTGGTTGCAAAACAAGACCGGATAACATTTGGCATGGCCCAGCATTTCCAATAGGTATATGAGTCAGATTTGGACTTTAATCTTTGTTAATTGGGTATCTTCTTGAGCTTGTAGATTTTAGGCCTTCTGAATCCTCAGATTCTGCTTACATATTGGGCTGTAGTTTTATGTAGGTCCCACAGAATGGAAAACTTTATTCTATTTCCAAAACAAAACAAGTGACTTGTTTTTTCTATTTGTGGCCAAAGTTGGTTACAGTGAGACATGTTCCCTTTGTGTAATAGGAAAATTATGGACATGTATAAAGATTCAGAATAGCCAGGGACTTTTGTATAATCCATTCACTGAAAATGTTAGGCTGCTATAAATATTATATTATTTTTATCTGTGTTTGATCCAAAATCAATGCCTCCAAGTTAGTTATTGACATGGGGCACTTACTTTGGAACTAAATATTATATTATTTCCATGAGTAGCCAGAACAGACCATTGGCTATAGGTTATTGAGATTCACCATGTTCCAGGTCATGCAGAGATGTAGCAATGAATAAGAGACATAAAGTCCCTAATGTCTCCTGGAGCATATCTCATGGAAAAAGACAGATTATAAAGAAATGTGTAATATAATATAATAGAAATATTAGGATGAAATTAAAACACAGGGGACTATTATAACTTAGCTCATCAGGGAAGGCTCACAGAAGAAGTGACATTTAATTGAAACCAAATACTTCATGCCACCACCTGGGTGCAGAGCCCTTTAGGTAGAAGGAATGTCTAGTACAAAGGTGAAGGCTAATGGTTAGGCCCTATCCTAGACAAATAGTAGAAAATACACTTGCTACTTTTTTCTTTACCTAAAGAAGCTGCCAGTATATATTTATATGTATGTTCTTACAGATATTTTATTCTTATTTCAAAACTAAGTTGTTATTTCTTCATGTTTCTTCTCTTACTGTTTGGGTAGAGTGTCATTGAATCATCATTATGTTTTTATTTCTATATGTTGTTCTTTTTTTTTTCTGTTTCCAGATTGTGGTGTGTGGATAAAACTGAGATATTCTCACTTGGAAATGGAAAAGGAAGCCGGGCATGGTACTGCACACCTGTAATTCCAGTACTTGGGAGACTGAGACAGGAGGGTCACAGGTTCAAGGCCAGCCTCAGAAACTGAGTGAGAGCCTCACCAACTTAACAAAACCCTGTGTCAAAATAAAAATGAAAAAGGACCTCTGTGGCTTAGAGGTAGGATGCCCATGGATGAAAGGATGGATGGATGGAAGGAAGGAAGGAAGGAAGGAAGGAGAAATGGAAGGAAAATCTACCACAAAACTTGTAGGCCTAATTTCTAATGATGGGTAAGCTAGTTACTTTTCATTACATAATAAACCACTCCCAACTACAGTGGGTTAAACATCAAACGTATATTTAGCCCTGCATCTGTAGGCTGGCTGTTTGTGCTGAGATTAGCTGGGCTCTTCTTTTGGTCTTGATTGGGTTCATTCATGCACCTGTGAATGGCTGCAGCGTGGAAGGGCAGCTCTTCTTCCAGAGGTTGGTTGGCACTGGCTGAGGTTGTGGGTGGATGGGGCTACAAGTCTGCCATCAATGCATCAGGCTCACCTGAGCGTTTGTGCAGAAGCAGGATTCTAAGACAGCAAGCAGACATCTGCAGGCTCATCCTAGGCTTGAGCAAGCAGAGTGTAACTTCTTTGGTGTTCTGGGGGTCAAAATAACTCTTGAGGCCATCCCAGATCCATGGCTGGTGAAATGGGCCCCAACCCTGGTGGGAGAAGTTGTAGTCATTCTGAAAAGGCGATCAATACAGGGAGAAGTGAAGAATTGGCAACATCTCTGAAATTAATCTATCACAGTAGGCAAATGCTAACACGACAGAATGAAAATGTCTCTATTACAGGGGTTGGCCACCATTTTTTGTAACTAAATAGTAAAAGTGTATAGCTTTGCAGGCTATATAGTCTCTGTCACAATAACTCAATACTGTTGTTATATGAAGAAGTAATCATAAAAAAGTAAGTAAATGAGCCGGGCGTGGTGGCGCACGCTTGTAATCCCAGTACTTTGGGAGGCGGAGACCGGAGGATCCAGGTTCGCGGCCAGCCTCAGCTCTTCTCTCTCTCTCTCTCTCTCTCTCTCTCTCTCTCTCTCTCTACTTAGTGAGGCCCTCCGCAACTTTGTGAGACCCGGTTTCAAAATAAAAGTATAAAAAATAGGGCTGGGGGCGTAGCGCGGAGGTAGAACGCCCCTGCGTTCAACCTCCGGTACCGCAAAAAAATAAATAAATAAAAATAAGTAAATGAATGGGCCTGGCTGTGTTCCAAGAAAATTTGGTTTACGAAATAGGCAGTGGGCTGAATTTGGCCAGAAAGCCATAGTTTACTGATCACTTGTCTGTTTTAAAAGCCTTACCATTCAAAAAGCCAAACCAAACCAAACCAAAACAAAACAAAGCAAAAAAAACAAGCAATAATAGAATGTGGCTTCTATCAGATACTAACAAACTCTGAAGAGCTACCTTGACTCAGTCATCAGACCACAGCGGAAATATTGATGAGCTTTTTCTCAGTGGGGAGGGCATTCCTTTGGCTTTTAACCCAACATTTGTTTATTGAACTACTTACATAAACTAAGATATCTATCGTTGGTAGTGGTTGTTTGCTGCCTGGATGTAATAATCACTTATTTCCTTTCGTTTTTTGTGGTTAGTTCACTTTCAGGGAAGAAAGACAAAAATTCCTAAGTAGAACAAATGCTAAGAGGCAGAGAAAAGAGCAGGATAAAGCAATGGGAGCGCTCCTTAAGGGCAGGGATGGGCCTGTCCAGGAAGCCAGATTCTCTAGCTGGAAGTGATTCTGTACTTCAAAACACTTGTTCTCACCCTTGGTACACATTAGATTCACCTGGGGAAATTTGCAAAATCCCTATGTCCAGACCACACCCCAAGGTGATTAAACCAGAGACACTGCGATGGAATCCATGTACCAGTGTTTTTAAACCTTCCTATGTGAGTCTAATATGCAGTCAAGTGTGGGAGCCAGGGATCTATAGTCTTCACACCTCTTAGTGATTCTGTCTTTGGTCTGGACCATCCTACATATGCACATCTCACACTCAGTCTAAACTGTAACCTGAGCACCCATCAGCTGCAGGTCTGTCCTTCCTAGGAACTCGATAATAATGCAATTACTTGTTAAAATGTGAATTCTGACACAGCCCTGGGTCCTGAAGTTCAATATATGTTGTCTTGAAAGCTCTATCCTCTTTTCAAAATCTTATTTCTTTTCAGCATTCAGTTAATATATTTATCCCTATACGCAATGTGTTCTATTTTGGAAAATCAATATCATTTTCAACTGAAGTATCTCTTCTGTTCAAGATTAAAAATATGAATAGCCAGAATTACCTTTAAGCAGATTTCATATAGAATCATGCTCAATTTTCTAATAAACGAAATAATCTTATATTACATGTCCGCTGAACATGGCACTAAAGCTAATGTTTTATTAATTGTCCTTTAAATTGCTCACAGCAGACTGGCAAACAGCTTTAGAATCTCAGATGGATTAATCAGGTTCTGCGGTCACTTCACTCAGGTGATGGGTGGACACTTTAGCTAAAAAGTTTACAGATCAGGCTAGGCACGGTGGCTCACACCTGTGATCCCAGTACTTGGGAGGCTGAGACAGGAGAACTTCAGGTTTAAGGCCAGTCTCAGCAACTTAGCAAGACCCTCAGCAGCTTAGAGAGACCCAGTTCAAATATAAAACTAAAATAGGGCTGGGGGTATAACTCAGAGGTAGAATGCCCCTGGGTTCAATCCCCAGTAACACACACACACACACACACACACACACACACACACACACACACACGTTTACAGATCATCTGGTACCATGTCTTCTTCCCCTTTCCTAACTATGCTCAAATTTCAAAAGTTAAGCGGGTTTCTGAAAGTATATTCATGTGCTACATAATGACGTTTCTGTCCAGGACAAACCACGTGT
>PVJS01053055.1:0-13414 GCA_004027185.1 Glis glis | reverse complement strand
GGACCCAGGGGCGTTCTACCTCCGCGCTACATCCCCGGCCCTATTTTTTATACTTTATTTTGAAACCGGGTTTCACAAAGTTGCAGAAGGCCTCACAAAGTAGAGAAAGAGAGAGAGAGACAGTGAGAGAGAGAGAGAGAGCGAGAGAGAGAGCGAGCTGAGACTGGCCGCGAACCCGGATCCTCCGGTCTCCGCCTCCCAAAGTACTGGGATTACAAGCGTGTGCCACCACGCCAGGCTTCCTCCTCCCTCATTCTCCCTGTTCCTTTCCACTATTCTACTCATTACTTACCTCGTTTATCTAAAGTCCCTTTTGTTTCTTATTTTCTCTCTAGCTTCCATATATGAGAGAAAACATTTGACCCTTGTTTTTCTGAGACTGGCATAGTATTAGTTCATAGTTTGAGTATATAGGTTTTAGCATAATGTTCTCTAGTTTCATCCATTTTCCTGCAGATGACATAATTTTGTTGTTCTTTGTGGCTGAGTAAAATTCAATGTGTATATATATCGTATTTTCTTTATCCATTTACATATTGATAGACACCCAGGTTGGTTCCATAATTTGGTTATTGATACATGGGTATGCATGTATCCCTATAGTATTCTGACTTGAATTCTTTTGGAAAGATACCAAAGAGTGGTATATGGGTCATATGGTGGTTCCCATAATCTTGAACAGTGGATCTTATAGTTCTCATTTTCTGAAAGGAAGAAGTTGCCATTTCTTTCTTTGGGTGGCTCAGTAATTTTTCTAAAGCCACACATGGAGTCCACCTGGAATATGATGAACTGAAATTTTGTGATCAAATTTATTAGATTCAAAAATTGAAAAGCTTTAAAGGAACAGCTTTCAAATTTTAACAGAGCTTATCTAAAAACTGCTCTGTACATCCTTATATTTTGATATTATTGGATTATTTCAGTTAAAGGTAAAAGGTGATTTTGTAATAAAAGGTCTTACAAATTCTGTAAAAGAGAAGAAAAGAAGTGATCTCTATAGATAATGGTCAAGTGATGATAAGTACTTTGTTGAATACTTATTTATACTTTATTTATTTTAGTGATATTATATATTCTGGGGGTTCTTTTTTTGGAGTAATGAGAATGATGTTGGTATAATCTCATATGTACACATTGTTTATGATAGTAATTCCATAGATTCACTTCTTTCTTGCCCTTCCTCTTCCCTTGTATCCCTTCCCTTGCACCACTGAGGGTTCTCTGTTGTCATTGGAGTCCCTTTTGTGTCCCCACTACTCCCTAGGTTGCGCATATTAATGAAAACATATGTCCCTTCTTTTTTTGTGATTGGCTAATCTCACTTAACATAATGTTCTCCAGATCTTTCCATTTTCTTGCAATTGCTGTTATTTTGTTCTTCTTTATTGCTGAGTAGAATTCCATTGTGTGTATTTCCCACAATTTTGTAATCCAGTCATCTGTTGATGGACATCTAGGTTGGTTCCATAATTTGGCCACTGTGAATTGTGCTGCTATGAACATGGGTATGCATATATTACTGTTGTTTTCTAGTTTCAATCCCTTTGGTATGATACCCAGTAGTGGTATAGCCGGATCATATGGTGGATCCATTCCGAGTTTTCTGAGGAATCTCCACACTGATCTCCACAGTGGTTGAACTAGTTTGCACTCCCACCAGCAGTGTAGAAAAGTCCCTATTTCCCCATATCCTCGCCAACATTTGTTGTTGTTTGACTTCTTAATGCTTGCCATTCTAATTGGGGTCAGTTGAAATCTTAGAGTAGTTTTGATTTGCATCTCCCTGATTGCTAATCTGGGGTTCTTAATGAGAATTTGTTCATGATCTAGTGATATAAGTTGAGTATATCAAACTTAACATTTTCATAACCTTCTTCCCTTCTAGTCTATTTCACTTATTATCCCTTTCTTTTTTTATAGTAGTTTCTTTTAATCCTTTACTACTCTTTCCCTTTATATAATTCAAGACTTATAAGTCCCCTGCATGTGCTTATTTCTCATTTCAACTTTAAACTATTTGCTACTGTCATTTCATGCTGGCAATGGGTGGAGCCATTCATGCCATTCAGATGTGAAGAAAGTGAATGAGTGTTATGTGCATCAGACATAGACGGCTGTTAACTGCGAGTCAGCTCGAGTAGAAAGAATTCACCTTTCACAAGTTCTACCCAGATGGTAAAGGAGGATAAATTTAATAAAAATAAAAACTTTTGTATCGTGGCTAGATTTTTTTTTATAAATACATATGCTTGAGTATTTGGGTGGGGGGTGCTTTGGATTGAGATAGCTGATTTAAATTCTACCCATTCCTTCCCTTCCCTACCCAGTTGCCTTTGTCTCTCTTTTGCCTCTATTTAATTGGAGCTTTTTTCCAACTCGAGCTGATCTGAATGGAGTTACAAAGTGAAATTAACCAATTCCCTTGGAAGAGTAGGGGTAGCAATACTTTAGAAAGCTTGTTATTTCACTCTGCCTCCCTGCTCTGCTCTCAGGCCTCACTTGGAACCCCTGGAGAAGGAGAATTAGCAAGCCCCCTGAAGCTGAACCACTGCAGCCTTCCAAGGGAATTGGTTAATTTCACTTTGCTGCTCCATTTGGAGCAGCTGGGGGTTCTGGTCTTGAGGGAAATAATAGGACCTAGTGCTTGAAACCCTTCACATTTTTAAATAAAATTCTACTAAGTTTGCTCATCAAACTAAAAAATAAATGTGGTATTCCCCATATGCCTATATGGCTTACACATACACATATGGCTTATCCCCCATATGGCTTATACACTCACAAAATATTCATATGTCTCCTTGAATTTTCATTTCTTAGGCCAGTTTGAACCCACCCAAGTTCTCTCTGATTCTTAATACTACTGAATAGATTCTTTCCTCCATACCCAATGACATCCTTGAACCTTTCTTTTGTCTAATATAGTTCTGAGTAGAGTGATCCCTGTTCCCCTGCCTGCCACTCCCCTTTCAGAATCCCACATACTGTCTTTGGTCCTTGTTTAGGAAATTCAGTCATGCTTTCAATGCAGAAGAATTCTACATCATATCTAATTCTTTTGTTACCTAGAGGGCATCGTGGTAAGGATTCAGATGGCCCCTGGTAGCTCTCACAATCCTCATTCCTGAATTCTCTTAACACTTCTGTAACATTAGCACACTTTTAAATTCACAACCCAGTCTTTTTCTAGGTTAATAAATCCATTGAACATTAACAGTTTTAAAGAGTACTCTGGGGGCATCCCACCACTAACCTCTTTACATTCGGAGCCTTAACCATTTAATTCCTTTCTGTTCCTTTCAAAGATGGTTTAACCATGGAGCTTCATCTTTTATCCCATGGTTAGTAAACGTCCTTAGTTCCCAATTGTGATGTTTCATAAAAATCCTGCTCGGAGCTTTAAATGAATGGCTTTTAGCTTTTCTATATATGACCCTTCAATTAGTTCCAATAATGAGAGAGAACTTCAGATGAGCTTGCAGAAGTTGACGTTCAAAACTATCAGAGTGTTTAAAGGAAATCTCATATTGCCCACAGACATTCCTGGCAAGCTGAGGTAGATGCTTCTTTTTGATATTAATTTACATACATTTCTGTGGATCGTCAATTGCCGTTGAGCGCAATTGTGTTGTGAGTGTATTAAAAAGCGTTCTTTGTGAAAATCATGGGAAACTCTAGTTTTGACAGCAGAGCCTCTGACAAGTGAATCTGTTCTCATTATCTCAACATCTATCTTGGCTTGTAAAATTCCTGCAGGTTTATGATGCATCGCGGTATCCTTCACTACCTCCTCTGTGCTTCAACATAAAGCTGCCACTTATGCTAAAACAAGCTTGATAAGATTGTCTCGTAGATCCAATTCATTTAGACAGAACATTGCTGCAGACACTAATGTCCTTTTGCTGCAGCTCTTCTCTGCCTGAGTTAGAATATTATGCTCAAGAGTTAGGAGGATGAGGTAGAGCTGCACTCTATGCACAAAATCACCACTCACTTCTAAAGGGTTAGAGCCTTAAATATCAAGATATTCATTCTAATATGGATAGAAGAAAAGTGCTGTTTTTTGCACTTTCTTAAATGAGGCCATAGACTTTAACCATCTACTATACTATCCTTAGTAAGTGGACAATAAGAAGAATAATAAACCATGGTTCATTTTGGATGTTAACCCACATCCAAATACCTGAATGACCTTCTCTCAAAGCTGTTTTAAATAAATGGTGTATAAAACACACACCAAGAGAGTCATAAACGGCCAAGGTGATATTTGAGGCCTATGGGAGGCACTCATTTCAGAAATTCCATGCTCCGTCACCTCTAATGATCTTTGGCTCTTCATTTAGCTGAGAGTTGGCTTTTTAATGAACAAATGCCCTAACCAGTCTAGATGGCATTCTTATTATGGTCATATATTTTGGAAGCGTAATGGGGAAGAAATTGATATAAGAAGGTATAAGAGAAGTAAAAGAATTCCTGAGAGATGGAGGGTGGCCGTGTCCCCATCAAAGCGATGATAAATTTGGTGAAATGGAGGTGCCTCTGGTATGGTAGGGATTGCCGGTTGATAAATGAAGACTGATATTTTGTCCCCTACACCTTGAGGAGGCCGGATATATCTGAGTATTTGTTCAGAGATAAGTCTGAGCTAGTAGGCATGTGATCCTACCCATATCCTTATTTGTGTGTGTGTGTGTGTGTGTGTGTGTGTGTGTGTGTGCGTGTGCATGTGTGTGCACACATACACACACGTGTGTGTGTTCCTGACAGTTGCAGAAATCTGGATGTTCCCTGGTATTGTAAAAACAATGCCTTCTGAGGTATTCTAGAAAGTGCCAGACCAGGTGAACAGCTCCTAGACTTTTCAGAATGTCTTGGGTTCTTGGAGTTTAGAGATGGACAGGGAAAAGAATCTACTAATAACTTGTCAGGTTTCTAGTGGTTATCTTCGCCTGCCCATGGACTGTGCCCAGGAAGGGAGTCCTGGTGGAATTTAGAGAATCCACATTTCCCTAATTGTGACTCAAGAGACTCAGAAATTCCTGGATGATACTGACATCCTGGTAAAAGTTAAATGTAATAGCAGGTTTCTAAGTCAGGGAACAAGAGGGACTTCGGCTTCCATGACTTGTGACTCAGTTGGCTTGGGTCATGAAGCAAAGGGGCATTTGATTCTCTTTAGTGATCAATCGTGGTTTGCAAATAGCTCTATTCCATATGGAAGCAACTCTTCTTTGCACTTGAAGCAACATCTTGGAAACTATCAGGTTTAGTTTGTTAGTTTCTTCAAGCACACTTGAAAAAAATATATTTGATAAATCTTTGGGCTTTAAAGGTAGCCTCATACTCTTTTTAAAGTGCACGGTGCCAAATGGCATGGCTCCAATTACACCTAGAGGGATTACTGGCTTGTTATTATCAAACAGAGACATTTGTTTTTGTACTACAGAGGGATGTCAGACTAATCAAGAAGCACAAATGACATGTGATAATTGCTTTAATAAAATTTTATGTGACCTACATGTCACCTAGGTATCAAGTACACTTGCATGTATATTTTCAGCATATTAATTAAACTTGCTTTGAGCGTCTTTTAAAAATTTGCCTAAATCTTTTATTTACTTAGATAACTAGTAGCAGAAGAAAGGTAATTCCTGAGTATTTCTTTCCATATAGGACTCTAGATCCAAATAGCATTTCTCTTTTTTTTTAAAGTTCTTTTTTTTAAATTTTTTTAACTTTTTATGTTCATTTATTGGTGCATTGTAATTATACATTTTGATATATGTCAGGGTATGAACATCATACATGCACACATTGCACATTTAACCCTCCCTTCAATCCCACCTTATTCCCTCCCCCTTCCCTCCCTTTCATGCTCTGGATAGTGATTGAGTCTTATAGGTTTGTGTATGTACATCATGTGCTATAGTGTGTTTCCCTCCACTCCCCGCCCAACTCCCTCAGTTAGGTCACCTTCTTTTCTTTATATGGACAAATAGTATTTCTCAAGCTAGCGTTATATATCTATTTCAGTGTCCTGCCATTCTGTTGACTTACAATAGGAAATAGAAATGGTCGAATCGTTCACTTTTGTTCTCATTCTAATTTGTGTTTGAAACCTATGCTGCCAGGAAGAGGAAATCAGGGGACTGACCAAGGTACTGGTTAGGGTATCTGTAATTCACACTTGTTGGGACTGTGTGTTAGTGTGTTTTGCGCCACTATAACAGAATACCACAGACTGGGTAGTTTATTATGGACAGAAATTTATCAACTCACAATTCTGGAATCTGGGAAGTCCAAGATCAAGGGGCTGGCATCTAGAAAAGGCCTTTTTTACTGCATCATCCTATGGTGGAGAGCAAACAGAGAACATGGGAGAGTGAGAGAGATTAAGAAGTTGAACTGACAACGTCAAATCCTTTCACGGTCAGCATCGGCGCATTCTCGAGTGGGGAGCCCTCATGACCTAAAGACCTCCCATCAGGCCCCACCCACCTCCCAACACAGCTGCACTGAGGGTTTTATTTCCAACACATGCTTTTTAGGGACACACTTAAAACAGCAGGAAAGACGAATTGAAGGAACTTCTTTATATGTTGAATACGGCTTTCTGCTGAACAGCACCACATTGTCTGGGAACAACAGCTCTTGAATATTAAAACAGAACCATTTTGTCTTGTCCTGTTGCCATGGAAGAAGAGAAGGTGATTTTTTTTTTTGAAAACCAAACAGGAAAAACCTTGAACAAAATCAGAATTGGAGACAGTTTGCCTGGTGGTATCTCATCATAACTGTATGTGTGTATAGGAGGGGGTCAGAACAAGCAGTCTCCTTTTCCATTGTTCTGAAGGTGTAGCGAAGCTGTCCTTGTCCTTGAGACGGGACAGGGTGGGGCCTATGGCAGGCGAGACACTGTATGCCTTGGTCTGTCCTTTCATTGGGTGTTGCCAGGCACACTTAATATACTACCTTACAGATAGCAAAAGCCAATTAAAAAAAATTTTTTTTGGCCCTATCCTCCATTATTTTTGTCATTGGGAAGGAAATTCTAAAAATTATCTTTATATGCTTAGATTTTATTTATTTATTTATTTATTTATTTATTTATTTATTTATTTGTGTGTGTGTGTGTGTATGGTACTGCAGATTGAACCCAGGGCCATTCTACCTCCAAGCTACACCTCAACCCTACTTTATTTTTTATTTGGAAACAGGGTCTCGCTCATTTGCTAAGAGCCTCACTAAGTTGCTGAGTCTGGCTTCAACTCTGCGATCCTCCTGTCTCAGCCTCACAAGTCCTGGGATTACAGGCAGGCACCACCCCACCAGGCTATTTTTTAAAATTTTCCTGGTGCATTGCACTTGTACGTAACAGTGAGATTCATAGTGATACATTCATACGTGCACACATTATCTGCTTAGCCTTAATGTCTGTATGTTATGCATCATTAAAAAAAGCCCAAGGTATCAGTGGTTGAACACAATACAAGTTTCTTTCTTCTGCTGTCACTATAGACTCTAGGGGGGCTGTGAGTCTGCATCACTTTTTTTCTTCACTTGGAGATCAAGTCTAAAGGAAAAAGCCTTATTGGAGTCTGCAGCAGAGAGGAAGAGCATTGACATGGGAGGGCTTTGAAGCATCTGCCTGGATCTTGCACACGTTGCTTTTACGTTGCATTGGCCGTGGTCACACCCGTGGCCAGGGGTGGCATGAAGGAGCGGTCCCAGCTATGGAGTGTGCCTTTCCCAAACTGCAGACTGAAAGTCTCCTGGCAAAAGGTAGGGGCACGTGATCCTCTTCTAGGACGGGGAATACGAATGAATGCTTGAGATGGAAGGTGTCTCTTCATTCTCCTTGGTCTGTTTTGAAGGCTGGTAGAAGTAAAACGTGATACTCTGGCGATGATTCTGGATGTCTTCCTTCATAGTCCTAGAAGACGAGAGGTTGGCAGTGACTCCCCAAATTTAGACTTCATGAGAATTCCCTGGATGACTTGTTAAAATGCAGATTCTTAGTGCCCCGTGCCTCCATACCATGTCCACTCCCACTTCGCTTCTAAGGTATAGGTCAAAGAGGGGCCCAGGTATCTGCATTTGAGGAAGCCCAGTGATGATTTGTGGTGGTCACCAGCCCAGCTGATCTCTGTCCCTCTGTCTTCAGTCACATTTTACTGTAAAGTCTGTCATTGACAGGTAAGAAAAACAGTATTCAGAGACATAAAGGGTTTCCACAAATTCCCAATCCACATTTTCAATATCTGCTAGATTCATCAGCCTTGTCCAAAAGTACATGTTGTTGAACACTCGTTATTTTCCCCTGTTCTCACTCCTAGTCGAAGGAGAATATGAAAGTAATGCATTCCCAGTTATGTTATGAGAGATGATTAATATTATCAAAAGGTAGATTTTTGTCTTCTTGTAGGCATCCTACTCTGAAGAATAGGAAACACAGGAGAAAGGGAGTTGGAAGACCATAGAATCAGTGACCTAGGGGTCCTCTACCATCATTTTAGGGTTAAAAGTTGTCAAACAAGACAATCTCTGGCCTCAGTTGTGTTCAAACTCACCAGGATTGACCTGGGATTCTGCAAGGAGGACAGAGATCTAAAAGAGGGAAAAGAAAGACTCTAGAGGAGGAGGAGGCAGAGGAGAAGAAGGGAGAGGGATAAAAGGGGGACGGGAGCACAAGTGAAGGAAAATTCTCTGGGTGGCCTTGGCCTGAACCAGTTCTCTGTCCTTTCTTGCATGGAATCTTCAGGAATAACTGTAGAATGTGCTGGGAACCTTGAGATGAGGAGAGACAAACTTCACTGCCAGCGTTTCAATTCAGAAATGACTGTGCGAAAAACAGATGCACCAACCACCTCAGCGCGGTTACTGGACATGTGCTCTCTTCAGTTAACTCACCGACAGCAAAACTGCCACCACGGCGCCCTGTAATGACCTTGTGAGAGTTTACGAAATGGATGATGGAAAGAGGGGATTGTGCAACAGATGAGAGTGCAGCCAACAAAGGAAAAGCAATAATGGGGGATGTGAAATGAGGAGATAGCTGACCATGGGAGTGTTAACTCCACTGTATCTTCAAAGACTCGAGACATGAGCCCTGGGAAAACTTAGGTTGGGAGAATTTCACATGAATGAGAAAGGTAGTTGTGAGGAACAAGATGAAGACAGCCTACAGGAAGTGATGCTGGCTAAAGAAAAGTCACATTAAAAATACTCTTGGAGATATTTCCAGACATGGAAAGCACAAAGAATAAAATGTTAGAAGCTGATCCAGTCTTCGAAAGGAGTGAGACAATTCCTGGATGCATTAAAAAGATGCTTACTCATATTGCGAGTTATATGACAAGAAGTGCTACTCAAACTGCAAGATTTTACACATTACTATTACAGTTAACACACTATAGCAAATGAAATCTGAGCTAGGAAATTTAGATACTGGTGTTATTTCACTAAACTATGTTAACTGAAATACACACACACACATGCATATGAATATGAAAAGTGAGAGGGCTGCCGGAATTTGTGTGTGTGTGATAAGCAAGTATTTTTATTCTGATATTTTTTGTTTTATTTTTATTTTTTATCAACACACAATAATTGTATATATTTATGGGGCATGGTATGATATTATGACACATGTATACATTGAGTGATGATCAATTCAGGGTAATTAGAATATCCATCCCCTAAACATTTAATTTCTCCTTCCTTCCTTCCTTCCTTCCTTCCTTCCTTCCTTCCTTCCTCCCTACCTTCCTTTCTTCCTTCCTTCCTTCCTCCCTCCCTCCCTCCCTCCCTTTCTTTCCTTCATCTCTTTCTCCCCTTCCTCTCTCTCTCTTTCTTTCTACGTCTTTCTTTCTCTTTCATTCTCTCTTCTTTCTCTTTCTCTTTCTTTCTTTCTTTCTTTCTTTCTTTCTTTCTTTCTTTCTTTCTTTCTTCCTTTCTTCCTCCCTCCCTCCCTCCCTCCCTCCCTCCCTTCCTTCCTTCCTTCCTTCCTTCCTTCCTTCCTTTCTCTCTTTCTCTCTCCCTGTCTCTCTCTCTCTCTCTCTCTCTCTCTCTTTTTCTCTCTTTCTTTCACAGTAGTGGCGATTAAATCCAGGCCCTCACATACGCTAGGCAAATGCTGTACCACTGAGCTACAGCCCGCAGCCCTTTTTATTTCATTTTGAGACAGGGTCTCACTAAATTGCCTAGGCTGGCCTGGAACCTGCAACCTCCTGTCTCAGCCTCCCAAGTAGCTGAAATTACAGGCTTGTACCTTCATACCCTGCAACATTTATCATTTCTTGGTGGTGAGAACGTTCAAAGTCCTCTCTTCTAACTGTTTTGAAATATGCAATGCATTATTGCTAATTATAATCAGCCTACAATGCAATAGATCATACTCATTTGTGGAACCTAAAAAAGTTGATCTCAAAGAAATGGAAAGTAGAATGGTAGTTACCAGAGGCTCAGCAGGGTGTGGAGAAAAGAAAAGGATGGTCAATATCACAGTTAGGGTGGTCACTAGTTTTTTGTTGTTGTTGTTGGTTTTTTTTTATTTTTTTGTACTAAGGATTAAACCCCAGGACATACTACCTCCAAGCCACACCCCAACCCTTTTATTTTTAGTTTGAAACATGGTCTCACTGAGTTGCTGAGGGTCTCACTAAGTTACTGAGGCTGTCTTTGAAGTTGCAATCCTCCTGTCTTAGTCTCCCAAGTACTGGAAGTATAGGCGTGTGCCACCGTGCCTGGCTTGTAGTTTTAATTTCATCATCCTTCAGGAGAAAGGTTCTTAATTTATATTTAGCCAATGAGACATGTTCATATAAGCCCCATTACCATGGGCCGTATTGGACTTATGACCTACAGAACTGGAAGATAAATTTATATTGTTTTAAGCGACTAGGTTTAGAGTAATACAAATCTTGTACAGTCATTACAAATAAGAGTAGAGTGAGAAACTTTCATAGCCAAGAGGAGTGTTAGGAGATTTGGCAGCTAAATGTAGTGTGGTTTCTTGGATGGGATCCTGGAACAGAATAAAGGACATTGTGTTTCCCTCCTCTTCAGAGCACATCATTGATGTTGTGCTTTAAACATCAAACTCCCCCTTACCCAGTGAAATTAAAGGTGTTATCCTTCAAGCCAGACCCTCCTTGCTCTTCTGGGCAAGCAAATGGTTAGAAGTAATGAACTAATGGAAGCAGCCTGCCTCCCCCTTCCAGTGACCTATAATAGAACCCCAAACTTAATCCCAACTTCTTTTTCTTCTTCAGTCATTGTGATGGTTTGAATTTAGAATGTCCCACTAGAGCTTACAGAGATAAGGCAGCCATGTTGGAGGCAGGGCTTGGTTGCTTGGGAGAGGCCCCTGCCAGTAGAGCCTTGGGGTTTATATATGGTTCCTCCTCCCCTTGCTCTCTCTTGCTTCCAGCCCCCATGATGTGAGAGCAGAGCCCTTGCTCTCTAATCTCTCTGCTTCCCGCCTCCATGTCCTGAGCTCCACAGACCCAGCCTGACATGGACGGAACCTCTGAAATCTCCAGAATTGTGAGAAAAAAATCTTCCTTCCTCTAAGTTGTCTTGGTAATGGATTTTGGATTACAACACTGAGAATGCTGATGAAATAGTCGCCAAGCCCATCAGTTCTCTCTCTCACTACCTCCTGTGAATTTGTCTGTGCTCTCAGTCTCTATAGACCCACATTCAAGCACTTGTCACGTCTACTTTAATACATTCATGTGTTTCAAAAACACCCTATGTTCCAGAAACTCTTTTTAGTGCATTACAAATAATAACTCACTTAAAACATCTTAACAAAGATGGGAACAGTGGTACATACCCATAATTCCAGCTGCTCAGGAAGCTGACGAAGGAGAATTGCAAGTTTGAGGCCAGCCTGGGCAACTTAGTGAAACCATGTCTCAAAATTAAAATTAAAATTTGGCTGGGATAACCAGGCATAGTGGCACATGCCTGTACTCCCAGTACTTGGGAGGCTGAGATAGGAGCATCACAGGTTTGAGACCAGCTTCAGCAACTTAGAATCTCAGCAACTTAGGGAGACCCTATTTCAAAATAAAAAAAAAATAAAAAGAGCTGGGGGTGTAGCTCAGAGATAGAATACTCCCGGGTTTCATCCCTAGAAACACACACACACACACACACACACGCACACGCACACGCACACGCACATGTGTGCGCACACAGCTGAGGTGGAGCTCCGTGGTAGAGGAGTGCCCCTGGGTTTGATCTCCTCTACCACCGTACTGCCAGACATCGTGACAACTCTGTGAAGCAGGTAGTGTTACTACCATTTCCATTTTATAATTAAGAAACTGAGATAGGGACTTAAAGTTATTTTCCTGATTTCACACACCTGGTTGGCAAGCGGTAAGATAAAGGATGTGAAATCAGGCAGTCTGACTGCAGAATTCAGGCTTTAACGTGCTGTACTCTGTTGTATGCTACCCATTCATGTATTCATGCGTCATTCATTTAGCAAACACTCATTGGGTGCCTATCGTATCGAATACTACTGTAGCAGGGGACTAAGAAATGTCTGAAAGGAGCAAGTGCAGAAATGTGTAGAGATTACAGAACAGGCAAGAGTTAATGTGAGGATACCAAGGAACGTGGGGTCAAAGCCAAACAAGAAAGGCATGGGAGAAATATAAAAGAGATGGCTCTTGAAATATGTGTGGGCAGTTACCTGGGAAACAGGGCCCTGCAGTTCAAGGGCAAAAGCATTTCAAGAGGGAGGGGAGAGTTGCTGATGAAGACAGGGAGACACAAAATAACTGGTGTGTCTGATCCGCTTCCATGCAAGTGAAGGAAGGAGCAAGACAACAAGTGTGAAACACAGGAAAGGACCGAAGGGAGGGACACAGTCTGGGTTCTGTTGTCAGGGTTTCCCACGCCTGTGTCTGGGATGTTCTCCAGAGCACCGTGGGAGCTCATTTGTCCTCTTAATAAAGCAAGTCCAATCCTATTCACTCCCCCTATTGGAAAACAGACCCAGTCGAATGACTTCATCTTAAATTTCTCCTTGAGAGAGAAGCATCTCTCCATTCCAGTGTGCACATTTCCACAGCGCTGGCATTGAGTTACTACAAAGATGAGGGGGAAGAAAGATTTGGCTTTTAGAAGTGCAGCATCTAGAAACCCACAACCTTCTCTCCACACCTCATTGTAAGAGTGTACAGTGAGCTTTTAAAATTTATTTGTGTGCATTAAAGATCTTAAACAGGAGCCGGGCGTGGTGGCGCACGCTTGTAATCCCAGTACTTTGGGAGGCGGAGACCGGAGGATCGGGGTTCGCGGCCAGCCTCAGTTCGAGCACGTGCGCGGGCGCGCGCGCACGCTCTCTCTCTCTCCCTGTCTCTCTCTCTCTCTCTCTGTCTCTCTCTCTCTC